>PVIH01008795.1:0-87852 GCA_004025045.1 Sigmodon hispidus | reverse complement strand
ACACACGACGTCACTGCTCAGCTCTCGGAGTGTCAAACTTAATGCCAAGGTCGCCACCTGGGGCGGCCTTCCAGAAATCCTCCCGCCAGCTCTCTGCTCACAGCTCCTCCAGCTTACAATCCCCTCCAGGGACCTCACTCAGGGTCCCTGGCCAATGAGTATCAATTAGGGGGCCACTTGTATGTCAGCGAACACAGGAGAGGGCCCGGGAGGAGCGTTGATCCATCTCAAAACCTTCAGGGAGATGAGAGAGAATCAGTCCTGGGCAGGCAAGGAGCTGGCAAGGTGCCTGTGTTCCCCATGAAGGGGAGTGGAGCCAGCCTTGGTGGGAGACTGTACATATTAGTGTGCATGTGTGTGTGTTCATGTGCACCCCACCTAACCCCTTCTAAAAACTCCATAAAGCAGGTGTGTGTGTGTGTGTGTGTGTGTGTATGTGGAGGCAGGAGAGCAACCTTGGGTGTCATCCTTAGGAATGCAGTCTACCTCTTTTGAGACAAGGTCTCTCTCTGGCCTAAAGCTGGCAACTGAACCTTAGGGATTCGTCTATCTCTCTCAGCCTCCTAGTGAGGGATTTTAAGCGTGCCACCATTCCCAGCATTCCTATATAATTTCTGGGGATCTTTAGATGAAGGTAAGCACTTTACCAACAGAGCTAACTCCTCCCACCCCCCAGGTATATGTATGGAGACCAGAGGTGGACGTTGGACTTTTTTTTTGATAGGGCTCCGCTTTGTTTGTTTGCTTGTTTATTGAGATAGTGTCTTACTGTGTAGGCTAAGCTAACCTGAAACTCAATGGATAGGCTGGCCACAAAGATTCTCCTGCCTCTGCCTACCTGGTGCTGAGATTAAAGGCCTGTGCCACCACACCAGACCTCATTTTTATTTTAGTTTTTCCCTGAACCTGGGGCTTATCTATGCAGCTGGGCTGGCTGGCCAATGAGCTCCCAGGGTTCACCAATGTCTGTCCTTCAGGGCTGTAGTTATAGATACTGCTGTCACCACTGGCTTATACGTGAGTGCTGAGATCCGAACTCACATTTGTTCAGTAACCTCTTCAGCAACTGAATCATCTCCCTAGTTTCCGAAGGAATTTTTAAAGAAGAAGAAAACATGAACCTTTGTTTGTTTTTTGTTTTGTTTTGTTTTTCAAGACAAGGTTTCTCTGTGTAACAGCCCTGGAACTCACTCTGTAGACCAGGCTGGCCTCGAACTCACAGAGATCCACTTGCCTCTGCCTCCTGCGTGCTGGGATTAAAGGTGGGTACCATAATCACCTGGCTGAAAACATGAATATTACATACATATAAATTAAGAATCTATGTCTAAGATGTTATTTAACACATAACGAGGGTGGAAAACAGCAGGAAGACAAAGTTCAAAGTCATGTCATGTAGATTATGAAATCTCATAATTGATTCCAAACTGGCTTCCACAGTTGGGCAGGAATGGGATAGGGTTATTCTTTTTCTCACTGACCAAAGGCAACTTGGTGTTGCCTTGGTCAAGAATAACTGGTATTATTTTCAGCCTTATGCAAGTTAGAGTTAAAAGAATGAAAAGCAGAAATAGCTATATGCACTTAGAGCGCCTGAAAGTGCACACTAGTCCCGTACTCCATGGGCTGCTTTTTATCCCTATTTCAAAAGTCTGTCCAAACTTTTCCTGGCTTCTTAGACAACAGGTTTGGCATGCATGAAAGTTTCAAAAATAGCTTAATAGCAGTTGGGATTCATTTTCTAAGTGAACTCTCACAGGAAACCCTTATATGTTATTTTTAAAAAATCTCAACACTGAAATGGTTTGTTACCATTAATTATACATTATTGTAGAAAATCAACAATGCAAAAGACATTTAAGTTAAAAAAAAAAAAAAGTATACCGTCTTCACATTCTGCTTGTTCTTACTCTTCATGTCTACTGGCTTCTTATGCAACTTATGATTGCTTTACATGCTGATGCAAACATGCACAGGGAAGATGTTTGGGACACATGTGTGCAGATGTCTGCATGTGCTTGCATGAATGGAGGCCAGAGAAGGACGCTGGGTGTTTTGCTCTGCCATCCTCAACCTTATTCCCTTGAGACAGGGTCTTTCCTGAACCTGGAGTTAGGCTGTCAGCCAGCAAACTCCAAGTGTCCTGACCCATTCCCTCCAATGCCTGGGTTACAGAGATACCTGCATGAGAGCCGGGGATTCAAATTCAGGTTCTGACCCGAGCAGCAAGCACCTTTGCCCACTCAGCCATTTCCCCAGTTCAAAAACACATATTAAAAAAAACTACGGTAAAAACAATATGGTTTTGTGTATCTATTTTTTCAACTAAATATTTATGGATGTTTTTCTGTATCAAAACATAGAGGGCTACCTCTGTGTTTTATTTTATTTATGTTATTTTATTTTGTTTGCAGTACAAGGGAATAGAGGGCCTTGTACTTACACTCTACCACTGAATACCTTCAACATTACCTCTGTATTTTAGATATTTAATGATATCTCATGCCTTGTTAGTCTCTTTTGGGCAACTGTGCCCAAAATCCTTTGTCATAAATAATTTACAATAGGAAAGACCTATCTTGGCTCCTGGGTTCAGAGGGCTTGTTCAGCCCAAGGTTGCCCAGCGTCATACATTTGGCCAGAATATGACATTGTGATCTCGTGGAGGACAGGAAGTGGGGAGAATATAACATTTAAAGCAAGCCCCAGGGGTCTACTTCTTCCAACCTGTTTTCCAGAGCTTTCCAAATGATCACCAGCATCTGGGACCAAGTATTTGACACAGGAGCTTGTGGGGGGACATCTTATATTCAAACCCAAACTGTGGTATGATGTTTTTAATTTGCTTAGAATTCTAATAGATACTTTTAATGCTATTTATTTATTTACTTCCTTATTTATTTATTTATTTATTTATTTATTTATTTATTTATTTATATTTTTATGTGAATTTGTGTTTTGCCTGCATGTATAACTGTGTAAAGGTGCCAGATCTTGAAATTACCGACAGTTGTTAGCTGCCCTGTGGATGCTGGGAACCGAACTTGGGTTCTTCGGAAGAACAGTCAGTGCTGAACCATCTCTCCAGCCCTAATGCTTCTAATTTCATGGTATTAGAAACAAATGCTATAATGAACTTCCTTAATTTTTTATAATAATAATAATAATACATTTTAATTTACTTTATTTATGTGTCTGTGTATGTGTGTAGCTGTTTGTCTTCATGTATATCACATATATGCATGTGCCCAAGGATGTCTCAAGAGGGTGACAGATCCCCTGGGGCTGGAGTTACAGGCAGTTGTGAGCCATCACATGCAGATGTGGGGAACTGAACCTGGGTCCTCTGCAAAGCAGCCAGTGCTCCTAATGCTGAGTCACCCGTCTGGATCCAAACTTCATAACAACAACAATAACTATTGTTTTAGATTTTTTTATATATGTATATGTCTGTGAGTCTTCACAAGTTATGTGTACTAGCTACATGAATGAAGGAACCCACAGAAGCCAGAAGAGGGTGTTAGATCCACTAGAACTGTAGTTATAGGCAGTTGTGAACTGTGGTGTGCTACATGGGTGCTGGGCACTTAACGGGTCATCTAGACGAGCAATAAGTAGCCCAGGCTAACCTTGAACTCTCTGAAGTAGAAAATGGCTTTAAGTTTGTGACTGTTCAGCCTTTACTTCTGGAGTTCTGGGGTTACAGACTTAAACCACCATACCTGATTTTATAGGGTGCTGGGCATGGAAACTGGGATTTCATGTATGCTAGGCAATTACTCTACCAACTGAGCTACAACCCCAGCTCTGTCTCTGTTTTTGACTGTTTTTTTTTTGTTTGTTTGTTTGTTTGTTTGTTTTTTCAGTTAAAGTCTCACTATTGCAACTTATTATCATCCTGCCTTAACCTCCTCAGTGCTGGAATTACAGATGCACATCATCATGCCTAGCTTAATCAGTGTGTGTGTGTGTGTGTGTGTGTGTGTGTGTGTGTGTGTGTGTGCCTGCTTTTTGGCAGTGGGGTTCCTGGGCTTAAGATTAGCTCCACATAACACTTTGTCATATACTGCTGAGCTGCCTTCGCCAGAAGTTGAAATACTTTATTTTCTGAAAAGTGTCCTCTTTTACATCCCACCTTCATTGGGTGGTATCAAACTTCAAACTATTAAGTCCTTGCCAATCTGAGAGAGAGAAATGGTACCTCGTAATTTCAGCACACTTTTTTGCAATTATCTCTAGTAGCTAAAACACTCTCTTTGGTGAGAGATTGCTTTGGTGAGAGCTCTCTGAAGAAGAGCTCTTGTGTACGGTTGGAGGACCCTGGGGCGCCATAGACTGACTTTCTAGGTTCTCAGATTCTGAGAGGCAAGCAGGCTCTCTCTGCTTTTGTTATTGTGGAGCCACGTGCTGCCCCAGTGTGTCTGTGTCTCAGTGCTGGCTCATTTGTGTCTCCCTGCTTTGAGTAACAGACTCAGTCAGGAGAGAGGAGGGCATAAGAAGGCTTATCACAAGATGTAGAGATCACTTCCTATTGGAGGAAGGCCAGTGCCTGGACTTTCCCTAATCAAGAACACCGCTTCGGAAAGGGTTGAGCACAGAGACCTGTTAATTCTTCACTGTCACTCATGACCCTGTTCCTCCCATGGAGCTGCTCCTTTTTCTGCTTGGTCTATTTGTTTCTGAACCCAAAGCAGCCACTCCAGCCTCACTCTGTTTTTCTTTCACCTAAAAAGGGTCATTGTTGTCTGTAACAGTGGCTCAGATTCCCAAGAAATCAACCACTGAGGAAGAGGAAACAGACACCCAGGGGCCCGTTGTGAAGGATTGATATAATAATCATGAATCTTCACTTCCCCATCATGCCATTACTGGTAAAGTGGCTGGTTGCATGTTTGGATCATTGCCCACAGATAGTTTATCTGGAGGAGGAGCAGGAACTCTGGAGGGAAACAGACCTGGGTTTTAGTTTCAGTTGGGTCCTTACTGGTTATGTGTCTGAGGGTCTTGATTTTTCCTAGTCACATGATTACGACTGCAGGTGAAATGTATCCACTTCACGGATCATTGTGAGGATCAAATAATATAATGTATAAGGGACCTTCACAAATGGGTTCTCAGTCAGCACTGATGCTCTTTCCTACAAGTGACATTTTGATGATCACACTTTTCAAAGTGACAATCTCATGGACTATTTGGGAACATCACACATCAGAAGCAGAGGAGTCTGTTCCTCTGCTGTACCCATTTAATGGCAGCTTCAGGCCTGGCAGGACTGTGGAAATGGCAAGGTCTGTCCCAACCTGTCTTCCTGTGATACTGGATGCAGCGTGCTGGTAAATTGCAGCCACACCTGTATGATCGGCTGCATCCAGCAAGCTGGTTCATGCCTCAGCTTTGCTTTGTAATGCATTGTCCTCTATCCAAGTGTTCTCACTGAAAATGACCCTTTAGGGGTCCTATGGAGACAGCTCAGTGTGTGAAGTCTCTGGTATGCAAACATGGGAACCTGAGTTCAGATCCCTGATACCCCCACAAAAACCCAGGTGCAGTGGTGTGTGCTGTAATCCTAGTGATGAAAGACAGAGACAGGATCCCTAGCAAAGTCTGTGAGCTCCAGGTTCAGTGAAATACTGAGTCAACAAATCACTAAACGAATAAAATAAGGTGGACAGATCAGGTGTGGTGGGCACACTTTTGATCCCAGCATTCAAGAGGCAGAGACAGGAGATCTCTGTGAGTTTGAGGTCATCCTGGAGTGAGTTCTAGACCAGCCAGGACTACAGAGTGAGAGCCTGTCTCAAAATCAAGCAAAGGTGACAGCAATTGAGGAAGACACTTGGCCTTGGTCTCTGGCTTTCACATTCCCCACCCCACAAAAGAAAATGCCTACACAGACCACAAGCTATATCTGGACATAAACTATACCATTTCATCTAGCATATCTGGCTCTCTTGAAGAGAACCAAAGTAGACTTTTATCTTGTTATATATGAAAAGAAAATTCCAGATGGATTAAGAGCTGCAAATGCAAAAATTATTAGAGATCTGGCAAGGCAAACTACCATACAACACCAGAATGGCCAAGTGAAAAGGTCAGATGGTATCAGGTGTTAGAACAATGGTGAGGTATCAGTGGCATAACCAAGCTGGATGGCCAGCAAGGTCTAAGGAAACTGAATATGCACAGCCCCCTCTACCCAGAAAGCACAGTCCTGAGTAAATACTCAGTAGAAAAGCAACTGTGTCTCCTTTAAAGACTGTTCACGAGGAAGCTCAGGGCAACACTGTTGGGAAAAAAGCCCCAAACCGGAAGTAACACAAATGTTCTTCAACCTAAAACAGAGAAAGTGTGTTAACTTTATAGGATAGAGATCTCAGTCGTGATGGTGAATTAAAATAGCTAGCAGGAAGTGAGCATGCAAGGGTGTTCTGATAAAGTTCATTCGAGAGCTATGACGTGCACATAGGATGTAGGTTCACTAGGTGGGAAATGCTGGAAGGCATAGGAGGAGGGCTGGGTGCTGGTCAGAGTCTCCTTCCTTCAAAGAGAATTCTTAGTAGTTTTGTTAGTATTTTGTACGTGGGAAAGAAGAAACATTCGCTGCCAGGTGCCGTTTAGAATTTTATTGGGGGGGGGTTGGATATCCGGAGAACGGGAGAAGAAAGAAAGAAGAAAGAGAGGGAGAAGAAAGGGAGAGAGAGCAGAGCAGAGAAAAATGGAATCACTGCCTCGTGTTATTTCCTTTTAAAGGAACGGGTGAGCGTGCAGACACGCCCAGGGGCGTGCCGAAGCTTGGGAGTGCGCTCTGCGGGCGGGGGCGTGGCCGTGACATGACAATGCCTGAGACACACGGCCACGCCCAGGGGGCAAACTCGAGAGGTGTCTAGAACACACTAACAAGTTTCACATGTATTCAGATCATACCCACTCCAGGTTTCCCAACTTAAACTCCTCTCAAAACTGCCCCCCACATGCTTCTCCCAACTTCATGTTTTTGTTTTTGTTTTTGTTTTTAACCCACTGATTCCAATCAGTGCTGTCTGCCTGTGCATGAATGTACGGCATGCTCCACTGGGGAATGGCTAACCTAAGACAACTGACAACTCCTTCACCTCTGGACATTGTTGATAGCTCCTACGCTAGGGGTGTAGCTCCCTAAGTCCATTTCCTCTCCGCTGACTTCAACTTGTGCATTCGTGTACCAGCAACCACGGCTGCAGTGGATTTATGTGTGCAATGGTTCCGGTCTACCTCTTAAGAGTTTACCTATCTGCAAATGTACACTCATCTTGGATGTATATAATTCGGAAAAATTTTGTCAATACAATCCAGACTTCATATAATCTTTGTATGTCTGTGTAGTATAATATACATAGTTATATGAGTGTGAACATGTGTGTATGAAGGTGTGTGTGGAGGCTAGAGGTCAATGTTGGGTTTCTTTCTCAATTGCTGTCTGGTTTTTGTGATTGAACACTGAACTCATCATTTCAGCCAGGTTGGCAGGCCAGTGAACTCCAGGTATCTGTCCATCTCTGTTGCGATTACAGACAGTTGCCACCACACCCAGTTTTTATTGGTGTGCTGAGGTACTGAGGATATGAACTCCCACAACAAGCTTTTTAACTGATTGAACCATTTCTGCAGCCCCATGGGCTTCATATGATCTAAATCTTGGGAGACTTTCTCAAACCAAGTTTGGAAACTTAGATCTAAAAGATAGATATTTTTGCCTTTAAGTATGCATTTTTAATGCTTTTTTTGTGGCAAGATGCTGTAAGCAAAGTCAAAAGACAAACAGATTTGAAAAATGAATTTGCAATGCAGATGATAGACAAAGGTTAATCACTACAATATGCAAAGAGCTCTTATAAGTTGATTAAAAAAAAGAAAGAAAGAAAAGAAAAAATCCAAAGGAGAAAACAGGCAATGAATAGATTGTTCAGAGGGGGTAAAAAAATCAAACTGTATGGAAAGATGTTCACGTTCATTAGAATGCAGGGGAATGCAAATTAAAGTAATAAAAGATACTCATTTACACCCTTCAGGCTGACAAAATTAAAAAGCTCTTCTACGACGATTGCATGTTGGGGGGAAAACCCCCACTCTCAATCATTGCCGGTAGAGATGTAAATTATTATAGCATTTTTGGAAATCAATCTGGAAAAAATCCATCAAAATTAAAAATACATATGCCCTTTGACCTAGCAATTCCACTCCTGGGAAATGAAAGCACCTAAGGGCCCATGTGCAGAGTTTCTGTAACCTGGTTGCTGGCGAGTTCCTGATGTATGCCTGTGCCCTTGCATGTGCACACACAGTGGAGACAAAGCAAATGCCAGCAGAGAAGCAGTACCAACAGTATGCTCTCCTTTAGCATTCAAGGCAAAAGGCCTGGGGGTTCTTCACCATCTTAGCCCACAGGAGTCCTTTTCTTTGGGCAGAAGTGGACAGTGCCTGGTGGCTTTCCCTCCTTGATTTAGCCCCAACATGGACACCACAGGACACAGAGGGTTTTCTAGAGTGGAACTCCCCTCAGTGGAACTCAGATGCTATCACTTCATGATAAAAGGAGGAACAATAAAGGAGGTTACACCAGTGGCTCTTCAGGACATCAGTTGTTCCACCTAGACTGGCTTTCCTAGGCAAATATATAAACATCTTTATGATGAGACAGCAAACAGTGATTTCTAAGACTTCATCTCTTTATGTTAGGAAGGATGCTGCAACCAGGTTCCTACCAGGTTCCTACTGTAGAGACAACATGAAATAGGTAGAAATAGTTGAAATTATAAACCAGGCTAGTAAACTGCATTAAATGTTCTATTCTTCCACACTGAAAAACACATGTTCATAGGATAAATATAGATCTTTTCTTTCTTTTATTATTTTCATGGTCCTAGGGATTGAACCAAGTCCTTCAGCATTCTGAGCATATTCTCTTCCACTGACATATGCTATTCCTTGTAGCCCAAGAATGGGCTGAGAATGGCTTTGAGCTTGCAATCTTCTGGCCTCAGCTTTGTAAGTGGTAAGTGCTAGAATTATAGGCATGTGGTTGAGGGGGCTGGAGAGATGGCTCAGTGGTTAGGAGCACTGACTGTTCTTCTGGAGGACCTGAGTTCAATTCCCAGCAACCATATGATGGCTCACAACCATCCGTAATGTGATCTGGTGCCCTCTTCTGGCCTTCAAGCATACATAGGCATGTGGTACTACAAGATACAAGTATTTATGGCTAGGATATAGCTCACTGGTAGGATGCTTGTCTAGTGTGTCTTAGGCTGAATTAATAACAACAATAACACACACACACTTTGCAACA
Source organism: Sigmodon hispidus (assembly GCA_004025045.1). Classification (NCBI taxonomy): domain Eukaryota; kingdom Metazoa; phylum Chordata; class Mammalia; order Rodentia; family Cricetidae; genus Sigmodon; species Sigmodon hispidus. The sequence continues at coordinate 78,527 of PVIH01008795.1, read as the reverse complement.
TATCTTTTCATTGAATTTAACTTTTTTGCTCTCCTTATTGTAAAGTTACTAATTATGTTGTTATAATCAAGATTTTCACACAATATTCTTTTGACAGTGATGTGAAATTTGTCTCTTGTGAGTCACTATAATTCTGAGATAACTTATTTTCAAAAAATTATTTTTGATCTAGAGAATACTTTAGTAATACAAGAATTGCCATCAAAATTGTAAAACAATTTTTAAATTTGGGAATTGAATTGTAAATTTTTTAACTTGTTCAAATATTTTAGTGACATTGCTTAAAAATAAAATCACTGAGAAGCTAGAAAGATGGCTCAGAATCAAAGAGTGTTCCTTGCTTTTCCAGAGGATCTGAGCTTAGTTCCCAGCATCTGCTTTCAGGCACTCACAAACTGCTTGTAACTCTAACCCCAAGGGATCTGGCACCCTCTTCTGGCCTCCACAGGCACCTGCAGACATATGGTGAGTATACACATACCAATAAGTCTTTAAAGAAATCATCTCTACTACAGAAAACACTACACATTCCGTTTAATTTCACTGTGAAAAATCTCTACCTTTTGAATTACATTTGTATGTTGGATAATTTGAGGCATCATGAAGTGATATGAAGGGTCGGCCTCTTCATATGAAACAAATCTGAAGGTAAACTGAAGTGATGCTATGGCTGAAATATTCTTTGGCCACCATGAGCAGCTGCCAATACCACGCTAATGTGTGAGTTTCTTCTGCTCCAAGAACCGGAGCAGAAAGAACACCATGAGATGGGCGTGTGGCCCCGCTGGGAAATGGGATTGCACTATGTAAGAAACCACTGCCATCTCACTATCTGAGCAAAAGGATTTGACAAGTTAATTAATTTGTCTTTTTCTTACCTAAGTGGGTCTGTCACTCAAACCCTCCCTGAAATGTGAAATGGTTTCTGTCTGTGTTGTTGGCAGAGGTGCAACCCAGGAAACTCTGTGACATCCACATGAGCTTTCTTCTGCACTGGGAGACAAGGGCAAGAGGTTGGTGTTTCCCTGGGGCCTGAACAATGTTGTCACCAGAACTAATGTTTTGGGTGTTGTCTGTGTAGATGCTGGTGCTGAGCATAGATCCTGTGTATTTGTGACATGTGATCTCTTCTCAAGTGAGGCTTCTTGAACTTTATGTTCTGAAAGATCTGATTTTAATTTCCCAATCTAATAGAGACATTCTTCTGAAAAAAAAAAATCACTAGAAAAGCAAAAGAGAAAAATCTATACAAATGATGGTGCTTTTTAAATTTCTCTCTCATATCACTTTAAATCTCTTCCTGTCTGATTTAGTAGTCATGTAACAAGGACTTAGAGGCTGCCTTTGCTTAAAACAGAAACAAATAAAGACAATAAAAGTACGAACTCTTCACTTGAACCTGGAGATGCCCCAAACATGTATCTCCTTTATCACCTTAAACTTCTGCTCAGATTCCTACTTAACTCTGAACATAGATGTGTCAATCATTTAAGAAGTGTTGATGTGGGGGGCTGGAAAGATGGCTCAGTGGTTAAGAGCTTCTACTGCTCTTGCAAGAGACTTCAGTTTGAGTTCCAGAACTCGGATTGGGTGGCTTACGGCACCTGTAACTCCAGCTCCAGATATAATGCCCCCTTCTGGCCTCCAAGAGCATCTGCAGGCACATGCACATACACATAGCTAAAAGTAATGACTTTAAAATAATTTATTTAAATTTATTTTATGTGCATTGGTGTAAAGGTGTAACATATGCTGAAACTGGAGTTACAGACAATTTTAAGTTGCCATGTGGGTACTAGGAATTTGAACCTGGGTACTCTGGAAGATCAGCCAGTGCTCTTAACTGCCACAAGTAATCTTTTAATAAAAGAATGTTCATTTAAATCTAGTAATCCTAGCACTTTGTGGATGACTGCAGCAAGTTTTGAGAAACAGGATCTGTAGGCAGATACCCCTCTGAGGGGTTGCCTCAAGCAGGAGAACTGGATTGCCCTTCAGGCATCTTAGGCTGGGTGATAGCTCAGTCAGTAACATGCTTGCAAGCATGAAGGTCTGAGTTTAGTCCTGTCTGTAATCCCAGAGCTGAGAAGATGAAGACATGCAGATTCCTGGGGTTCAGTGACCAATCAGCTTAGTGTGAGGAGTTCCAGGTAAGGAGAGCCTACATCTCAAAAGTCAGGTTGGACAGTGCTGAGGAATGACAGCTAACATTTCTTCTTGCCTCCAAATGTGCATTCCCCACACACACCTGAACACACACACACATTGTGGGATTCAGGTATTATTTGGTGAAGCTTGGAGGTGTGTCTCTGGAGTACCGAAGCCTGAAGGGGGCGTGGCCAGACCCCATTGAGACACTGGGACACTGACTGTCTTTCTTGCTTTCTTGCGGAGTGCCATCCATTGTGGGACATTCCACTCTCCGAGAATTGTCTTAAGGTTTAATTTGTATCAGTGAGTGTTTATATAACACCTTAATAAATATTAATTCTTTATATAATATATTGCTAATGAATTTTTACACACACACACACACACACACACACACACACACACACACACACACACACGACCATCTTTTCCAGAGTCCATAAGGACTCACACACTCAAACTGTAAGGACAGAGCATATCTCAGTCTGACTGAGATTTCTTTTTTCTCTTTTAAACAAACATCAACATTTATTAAGTACTTTGTTTCTTTCTCTCATTTTTTGTTGTTTGTTTGAGACAGGGCTATTCTCTGTGTATCTCTAGCTTTCCTGGAACAAGCTCTGTAGACCAGGCTGGCCTTGAACTCACAGAGATCCGCCTGCCTCTGCCTCCTGAGTGCTAGAATTGAAGGCATATGTCACCACCTCCTGATGGGATTTCTTGACTTCACACACCACAGGTCGTCTTGTATTTGTTCTTTGCTCCAGTTCTTTTTCTCTTTAGTTCTGGGGATCAAAGTCAGGGCTGAGGACATTTAGCCCCCCAGCCTAACCCTAACCCTAACCCTAACCCTTTCCAGTATGGCTCTACCGAATAAATTTCTTTCCTATTTCACTACTGTCTTTCCATTTACTTTCTGGGGAAAATGGTCAGCCCTGGTCTAGGGGAACTTCCTAAAGTCAGGCCTTAGAAACATTTAGAACTCCAGAGGCAGTCACAGGATCAGATGTTACAGCTTTGCACACTGGAAGGACAATTCCCAAGGAGGAAACTATAGCTTTGGCTTAGGAATCTCCAAGGCCCTGAGACGTGGGGTGTTCCTCTACATCTAGCAACCTTGAGGTAACAGTGAGTGCTGTTACACTGCTTTTTAGTAAAACCAGGCCACTGCTCTGCACCAGTGTTACCTCATCCTGTCCAAATGGTAGTGCACCCAGGAGAGGCACCTCGTGCTGCAGCCAAGCTCGGTGGCTGCACTGAATGCTGACCTCAGACCTTCCGGATACTGCTGCTCGAAACAAATCAGGCCCCGCCCCCTGCAGCTCTACCCTTACACCTGCTGGGAGGTGGTCTGATAAGTAAGCTCTTGTGACCCTGCAGTCTTCGGGATACTTATTAACACTGCTTGTTGCTGCTTTCTGGTGTGGGATGTTCCCCCTCCTTCAGAAACCAAAAGAGGGGAACATGGTGGTACTGAGATTCTGTGTGTGTGTATTTGTATGTTCTTCCCTGCCATGCTGTCCAAAATGTTAATAACCTGCCTAACAAATTTCACATTCTTTAGGGCGGCTCAATTCTCCGATCAAACCATCTCTCATTTCTTTCTCCAAACCTAGCACCGAGTGTCGCTTCCAAAGGTAGACATCAGGGTACAATTGAAGGGAAGGAAACACACTGTAATTGAGCGGAAAGAAATAAATAGGTGGGTTATAATGGGAATTCAATACCACATTAATCTACAAAGAGGCCCAGAGCCAGGAAGGACATTGTTGCTTAGCTCGGTTCTACCAGGGAGGTAAAGGAGGGAAGCTATGTGTCTGTGGAGACCCCTCCTGTCTTTGGAGGCTGACAAGATCCAAGAGAAGACTATGACCCTGAGTGGGCTTGCCTGGGAGACATATTCATACATGATGGACTGAACTGGTTATTAATTCTGAATGGGATTCGAGCCCTGTTCTTTTATCTTTTAGACTGCACAGCCTTCCGATGTAAGGGTTCTGAAAGACTGTGAAATGTCTATTTGGTCTTGTAGTATTCTGGCAAAAGACTCCTAAAATCCTCAGATTCTCCAAACTGGTAATATCTTTTTTCTTTTATTTGCTAAATCATTGATCATGGCTGGTCCCTTCAGGGTGGGGGCTGGTCACCAGAAAGACTGGGGTAGGATTAGGGCAGCAGTTTTCAACCTGTGGATTGTGATCTTTTGGGGGTCTGAATGACCCTTCCACAGGGTATTGCATATCAGATATTTTTATTATGGTTCACAACACTAGCAAAATTACAGTTATGAAGTAACAATGAAAATAATTTTTTCTGGTTGGGGGGGTCACCACAACATGGGGAACTGTGTTAAAGGGTCACAGCATTAGGAAGGTTGAGATCCCTGCTGTAGGAGATTGTTCCCAAGGGAGTAGAGAGGGGCTTGAAGGCTGTTAGTTGGTTCTCAGTGGCCAATGATGCAATCACTTGAGTCTGTGCAGTGGAACCTCCATTAAAACAGCAAGGAAGAGTGTTGGTGAGCTTGTGAACACAAAGGTGCCTGGGGGATGGTGTTCCCAGCCAGGGTTCTTCCTTTTCCAACCTCCCTCTATGCAAACTTTCATCTATATGGGTTGTAATGTTCTTTACAATAACTGGTAAACTTAAAGTCATACAAAATACAAACTCCTAATATGTGTGTGTGTAGGGTAGGAAGTGTATATGCATATGTGTACATGTGCTCAGTTTTGCACGTGAAGGTCAGAGGACATTATGTATCCCGGTCAGTCTCATGTTGCCTTAGTTCCTGAAACAATCTCTTACTGAAACTAGAGCTCTGTTGACAAACAGCAAACCTCAGCAATCCTCCTGTCTCTGCCCTTTGCAGAACTGGGTATTGTCCACGAGGATCTCTTACCCACAGAGTCATCTCTCTAGCCCCAAATGAAACTGAAAAAAAAAAAAAAGAGTAGATAAACAATTATCTCAGTTTCTGTGTGTACCCACTGAGGATTGCCAATGGAGTGGGTGGGGTGGCACACATCTCTAATCCCAGAACTGGGGAATTGAGGCAGGCAGGAGGCTTTTCAGTTCTTGGGCAGCCTGGGCTATAGAATCAGTTCAAGGTTAACCTGGGCTACACAGCAAGGCCCTGTCTCACCTCCTCCACTCCCAAAGAACTGGGAACAGTGTGGGGACTGACATTTACCATAAGTGTGGGAACACAGTTCTGGTCCCTGAATGGGGCATTTTTTGTCTCTGCTAATAATACTCAGAGGCATGGCAGGGCAGTTTAAGAGGCTCCTTGGGTCTCAAGCTGCTGGACAATGCCACCTTTCTGGTAAAGCCATCTGCAGAGGGCAGATGCTCCCCTGAAGCTAAGGATGATGTTGCCAGCCTGCTCCCACTCTTGATGGTTGACACTGGGGTCTAGAGCTGAGCTGTCTGTGTGAGGTAACTGAGAAAATGGTTCTGTGTGCCTTAGGGAATAGCAGATGGCTGAGTTTGGCCAGCTTATGAAGATCTGGCCAGAAAGCCCACAGCAAGCCCCAAACAGGCAGCTGGCTGTAGAAAGCCATGCAGAGCTAAGAAAGAGCCACCACCTCCCTGAGGTCAGTGGACAAGCAAGAGGTAATTGGGCTCCCAGAATGGCTTGGGCTTTCTCATCATCCTTATTTTGCTAGGGTTCTACACATAGATGTTTCTAAAATCATCTATATTTTTTTGTCACCCATGCCATGTTGGCATGTGTGTGTGTATAAATGAGAGATAGACAGACAGAGAGAGAGAGAGAGAGAAAGAGAGAGAGAGAGAGACTTATTTTAAATTCTGTTTTTATTATTTCTCTTCATGAATATATTTGACAATGGACATGGTTACTGTAGATTTATTTAAGCATCCACCTTTTAAAATAAGTGTGTGTGTGAACATGAGCACACAATCATGTTTTACATATGTGCACATCAGGTATCTTCCTTTACAACTCTTCATCTTACTCTCTCCAAACAGTCTCTTGATAAACCTGGAACTTGAAGTCTTTTTACTGAGCCTGCTGGCCAGCATGCTCCAGTGATCATCCTGTCTTTTCTCCTTCACTGCTCACATTACAGGTGTGCTCGGCTTCAAGAAGCCTTTAAAGCTGACATTTATTTATTTGTTGTCTGTGTACCACAGCACATATATAGAGATCGGAGGACAAGTTGCAGAAATTGGTTCCCTCTTTCCACCATGGGGGCCAGGGACTGAATTTAGGTCATCTAGCTTAGCTGCTAATGGCTTTAAACATTGACCTGTGCCTGCCTGTGCGACTGAACTGAGATTTTCACCCTTGCCCTCCAAAGCCATCTCCAGCCCCTACATGTCCACATTAAATGTCTAAAAGTAAAGGGATAGTGAACTGCATAATACAGAAGTTGCCTTTATCATCTCCATCGCCGTGATCCCCTCAGCCCACTCCCAAGGTGAAAGACATTCACAGCTTCGGACAGTGTGTCCTGACCAGTTCCTGCCTGTGTGCTTATAAACACCTGTCTTGCTTATCATCCGCCTGTGGGTGATAATGTCCTGAGCACCTCCCAACCTTGGTGTGGGTGTGTGTGGCTAAGTGTGAGGAAGTGATGCCTCCAGCTGAGAGCTGTGAGTAGGTTCAGAGGCTCTCACAGCTGCCCAGGCTTCCGATGGCTGACATTCCGACTGCAGCCTTTGAGCCAGGACCACCCTGAGGAATTCCTGTCACAGGAGTTGTTTCAGAGGTGTGGGAGTCTCAAACGGACCCTGATGGCTCTGGTGGATATCACATCTCAGGGCTTGCTCCATCTCCACACAAATGAACAAACAGGCTTTTCTCCTCCTGCTCCCTCAGCAAGGCATTGTGCTGGTCATGGCAGGGGATGTAAGTCAACCCCCAGATGTGTCTCCATAACACACAAGAAGCTCAGAAAAGAGATGTCTACATAGAGGCCGGGGGATGAATTCATCAACCAGGACAGGACAGAAGCCAAGGGCACTTGGGCAGATGTAGCCAGGGCTGGCATGTCAATGCTTTTTATTCTTTGTGTGCTACTGTTCTCCTGGGACTCTCATTAAAATGAAGTCTCTCACAGAGTATGATGAGGTTTGAGACCTGTGTATGTGTGAGTGTGTGTTCATGTGTTTACAGGTGTATGTGCATGCATGCTTGTGCATGCAAGTGAAGGCCAGTGATGTGAAGTCCAGTTGTCAGTTCAAGTGTTATGCTCCTCAGAAGCCATTTACCTTGGATGTGCTTATTTACTTATTACTACATGTGTGTGTGTGTGTGTGTGTGTGTGTGTGTGTGTGTGTGTGAATATGTGTGTCATAGTGTGTGGAGGGTAAGAGGACAACTTTTCAGAGTCATTTTTCTCTTTCTATTTTTCCATGGGTTCCAGGATCAATCTCAAAAGCAAGCAATTCACACTCAGAGCCATCATGCCAGACTTCATCTTATGTTTTTTAATTAAAAAGAGTTTTTGGGTATTTTATGGGTATCATATTGGCTGGTTTTGTGTGTCAGCGTAAGTTAAAGTCATCAGAGAGGAAGGAGCCTCCGTTGAGGAAACAGCTCCATGAGATTCAGCTGTAAAGCATTTTCTCAATTAGTGATTAATAGGGGAGGGCCCAGCCTATTGTGGGCGGTGCCACCCCTAAGCTGGTGGTCCTAGATTCTCTAAAATAGCAGGCTGTCCATGGCCTCTGCATCAGCTCCTGCCTCCTGGATCCTGCCCTGTTTGGGTTCCTGATCTGTTCTGACTTCCTTCAGTGATGGACTATGATCTGGAAGCGTAAGCTAAATGAGCCCTTTCCTCCCCAGCTTGGTTTTAGTTTGTTTGTTTTGTTTTTGGACATGGTGTTGTTTTTCACAGAAATAGAAACCCTAACTAAGACAAGTCTTTTGTCTGCGTGTATGTCTATGCACCATATGTGTGCCTGGTGTCCAGGGCTGCCAGAAGAGGATGTTAGATCCCTTGGAACTTGAGTTACAATTTGTGAGTCATTTTGTGGGTGCTGGGACACAAACACAGGTCGCCTGGAAGAGTAACAAGTGCTATTAACTGCTGAGCTGGCTCTTCAGCTCCCATTCATGTATTTTGAGGCAGTGTCTATCACTGGGACTTGAGGCTCACTGATTAGGCTGGCTGGACTGTGAGCCCTAGGGATCCACCTGCTTCTTCTACCTCCTCCATGTGGGGATTCAAAGCATGTCCCAGCACATTCAGCTGTGGTTGTTAGGATTGGATTTAGGCTTTCCTGCTTGCATTGTGAGCACTTTACAGAGTGAACTATTCTCTGGCTGCCAAGCCCTATATTTCTAATATGGTCCCTGATGCTGTCTATGCTTTATACTTTACACTACAGGACCATTCATGGTAATCTTATAGGAACACATTCTACAGTGAAATGCCATTGTGCAGTGAAACACCATTGTATTCGCTTTGGTCATCTGCTATGTGTCTGTTCCCAGGCCATAAAGGTTCAGACAAAAATTCATGCTTCTGTGACTGACTGGGCTTAGTTTAGCATGCCCCAATATAATTTAGCACTCTCTCGTGTGATTGCAGTGAGGTGTAGTTATCAGGCCTGGCTGACCGTCCCATTGACATTGTTGGCACCTGGCACACCCTGTGGGGGGGGCACGGCTGCTGCTGACTGCCAAGCTTTTATGCATCCTCTTCCTGTAGTTGGGGATTCTCAGTTTGGTAGCTAATCTGAAGTGTACCCAGGATTTATTTTAATCAGATGAGGTAGGATGTACAGATGTGGAAATTGTTGTCAAAGAAGCAGAATACAATGTGCAGGACCTTGGTGGGAAGCATCAAGGCTGGTGGAGACACAGGGAAACAGAAGAACAGAGCTCAGAGCTCATTCTTGGGAGAAACTATGTGAGGCAGGGTAGGGATACTGAGTAGTTTACAACTGGATCATTTGAATAATTTGGAAGGATTTCAGGTTGTATATAGGATGCTATCTAGGTCTCCAGAACCTGGCCTGTTTAATTTAGGGTGGGCAGAATATTAGCTGAGTGTATGTGAGAGCTTGCTAATGCAAGTGGCTGGGGTGGGGGTGTGGGCCCTGGATAGCTTGATTAGTCAAAGGTATATTCACAGGGAAATGATTTTCTACTTCTAGGCATCGGGTAACCATGGAAAGAACAGTTTCTCTAGGATCAAGGTCCCCAGTGCTACAGTATCAAGGATACTGAATATAGTCAAACCAGTGGCAGGGTTTGGAAAGAAATCCCAAGAGTGAGCAGTGCAGGAGCAGGAAAGAGAGGAGGTCTGGACAGGCAGGTTGGGGTCCTGCCTGGAAATGACACGGTGATTCCTGCTGGGCCGCAGTGATTGGACAAACCTGAAATACTGGGACACACGAGGACACACTTCTGGTGAAAAGGAAGCAAAGTCAAATGGGCAAAAGGTTGATGGTATTGTGTTGCCATCTTGCAAAGGTACAGTCGGTTACATGTTGTGCGCTTCAAGCAAGTATGTGAGTGCCCAAGTGGGTGGATTATGCTGGTAAAAATCTTCCTATATAAAAAGTTCTTCCTGGTGCTGGACAGTCACCAATTCCAACAAGGGGTAGATATTCTTAGTATTTCAGAGATAAGCAAGAAGACCTGAAAGTCTTGGTTCTTGCTCATTGCTGCCCTCTACCGGAAGAGCACAAACTTAGCTATTACCACTCACTGCACACCCCTGCCTTCCCATCCTCCTTCTGGCTACAGCTCTCCTAACCTAGTCCTGGTGAGATTTAAAGTGTGAAGATTAGCTGAGGGTTGACATGGGAGGTGGCCAGGGGCTCTGGGTTGATTGGTTGATTGATCAAAGCTGTGTTTGTAGACGAGTCACCCATTGGCAAGCTTTTTTGGTAAGGATTCAGCTGTCCACTGCTGGAGTGTGGGTTCTGTGAGGGCTGATCCCATCAGACATGGCTTTTCACCTTCCTCCGTGGAGGTGCAAGTGGTGACTTTCTCTGTGGCAAGAACAGTGCTAAGGACTTAGCTCGATTCTTCTGCCATCAGCCTCCAGGCCTGTCCTGTGGAAACAGACACATGGTGGGAACGTTGCCACCTCTTTGAAGCCCCAAAGCATCTTCGGCTCACACATGGGGAATGGTAGTGTAGGGTTTTCAGATACCAACAGGAGGATAGGAGCATTCACTCTGCCATGGCAGCTTTGCCTTTCCGTCATATCAGAGGCTTTCCCAGATATAGGGTACCTAAAACCACCTTTACGGTAACTCAAACTTTTGTGCTTCGAGTGGTGCAGGCCTGATGCTGATGCAGTCAAAGCATCACAGCCCATCCTCACTGTGTGATCCTTATCAGCTCCTAGAATCCTGAGTTGCCTTCAAAGGATTGCCCTTTGGATAGCTGAGCAGGACCCTGTCTGTGCTTCAGAAATTGCCATGATAACTGTCAACTCTAAAATACAAGGGGTGGGTTGTAGAGTACACTCATTCCAGAGATTGGTAAACCAGTGCCCCTCAAAATGGTGTCCTGTTGTGACAGGGTAGTACTTCAGACACCTCACTGCCTCTGTCTGTATGTTCTCACAAAGGTCTGCATGGATTTTTTTTCTGGCAAAGACATTTCACACATTTTTAACTGCTTGGCAAGTGGTTTACAAATCCTTCTAAATACAGCAGATTAGTCAGTGGAAATCCAAAATTTTAGAAAAAAATAATTGAAATAGCTATTGAATCGAGGAGGGTTTGCTTGAGTAAATATTTTCCTTATGGAATTCTGATCTATTTATTTAATAATCCTAATTATGGTTTTGCTGGTTTGGGAGTTGTTATAGAGAGCGCCCTATTCCCTCAGGACCAGCACTGGGTTAAGAGGCTTTGTTTTTCATTTGTGATGTTCGAAGTTAAAAAGAAAATTTGTTATGCTCTCCCACCCCATGGCTGGTTCCTTGTATAGTTTTCTGGGGATTCATAACAGATACATGCAGAAGTGAGGTCCCTTCTCTTTTTTGGCTTCAAAAGAGTAGCCAGGATGTTGAAACAAGCATCAGGCCCTTTTGACCTTGATGTCTCTGTGAACCTAATGCCCTTCTAAAGGGTTCTCCCTTTTTGCCTTTGCTAGCCTTTGCCTCACATCATTCTTCGTTCTTGTCTCAGCTGTCATTTCCCTGAGGCAGTCTCCTCTGATCCTGTGTCTACACTAATAGCCTGGGGCTCATCTAAGAGTCCCAGCCATGTCTGCTGTGTTGGGTGTGTCATTGCAGGCCTGTGGGCATCTCACATTAAGATGGACGCATCACTGCCCTCTCCTTCTCCCCCTCCTCCTCCTCCCTGAGCCTGTTTTCTTCTCCCTGCACTGTATGTCTCCAAGCAGGGCATTGTGGACCACCAAGAAAACTTAAGGGTTTGTGAACGTGGCTATTCATGCCTGGTGTAGTGTCAGGAATGCCCAGTCCAAGGGCGTTGGAAGGCTGTCTCTCAGCTCTATTTTTTTTTTTTTTCTGTTAGTTCTTTTTGTGTAATGGCATGAGAGCTAACTACAGGTCTAGAATGTTCCATTCTCTAAGAATCAAATCCAGCATCTGTGTCTGTCCTGGTCAGCTTTATTTTCAACCGGACACCATTTAGAGTCTTCTGATAGAAGAGCCTTGACTGAGAAATTACCTAGACTAGTCTGACCTGTGGACATGTCTGTGGGAGGTTTTTAAAAAATTATTCATTGACATGGAAGGACCCAGCCCACCGTGGGTAGCTCCATTCCCTGGGCAGGTGGTCCTGGTCTGTTTAATGAAGCTAGCTAGTTAAGCATGAGTCTAGGATTGAGTCAGCAAATCATGTTCTTCCACGGTTTCTGCTCCAGTTCCTTCCTGTCCATATTCTCCAGTTGTACCTCCTGCTGCTGCCCACGCACCCCATTGCGTTCAGCAACAGTGCAGCTATATCACACATGTGGGTCCCTGGGGGTCTCGTTCTTTCAGACTGAGCTCCATGACAACAGGAGACCCCTTTGCATTTGATCTTCTCTGTACCTTATGCAGGTCTTGGCTTAGACTGGGGACCTGTTATATGCAGTATGAGGGATGAAGAAGCCATCAGGAAGACATGGCTGTCACACGACCCTAATCTTACATGTCATCAAGAAGAGTAGCCAGGATCATGGATAGCATAACTGAATCTACAACTAGAAGATTGGACCAAATATGCAAAGATAAAAAGAATCATATGTGGAGGGATTAGGTCTGAAAGAAAGGTTTGGGTGTAGGCTGAAGGTGGTAGAAATATCTGGAAAGGAGCCTGGTGGTCTGCATGAGGCGACTTTAAAATGCTGACATGGGGGCTGGAGAGATGGCTCAGAGGTTAAGAGCACTGACTGTTCTTCCAGAGGTCCTGAGTTCAATTCCCAGCAAAACCACATGGTGGCTCACAACCATCTGTGATGAGGTCTGGCGCCCTCTTCTGTAAAACTGTATGCATAATAAATAAATAAATCAAAAAATAAAATGCTGACATGATTGTGAGTTACATTCACAATTGCTTTGTTACTCAGCCACACATGCTAATGCAGAAGCCACAGGAAACCTCTTAACAGTTCCCTTCCCCATCCTTTGACTGCAGTAGCCTTCAGGAGAGCGGCTTCATGTCAGACTTTCTATTGTCAAAGATCTGTAAAAAAGTGTTTCTAATGTAAGGGAAGGAAATTATAGGTTGAGAATTTTTATTTTTGTCAGTTAAAAACACAAAGAAACTCTTTTGTAAAAGAAGGGCACAGGGCAGGAGAGATGTGCTTTTGCTTATGACCCAAGTTTGGTTCCCAGCATCCACAACAGGTGACTCTGAACCTCTGACTCCAACTTCAGGGGATCTTAAGCCTCTGGCCTCTGAGGGTAGCACATGTACACATGCCCCCAATTAAAAATGAAACACACACACACACACACACACACACACACACACATTCAAAAAAGGTCATAATCTAAGACAAAGAACACAGTGTTAGGTGGAGCCCAGAGGTGACTAAGTATTATTTCTTGCATGTGTGGTGGAGCAAGTCTTGTCATTGGACCACATCCCCACACAGACAGCTGGGACCCCATAAGTTATCAGCAAGTGATAAAGGTCCTGAATCTCCTCCATGGCCATTTGCCACATCCGCAACCTGTTATTCCTCGTGCTACCTCCCAGAGTGGGAGGAGACCCCAGAGAGGAGGAGATCCCAGGAGACCCCAAGGAGAGACCAACTTGGTGCCATGTTGTAATAAAAGTTCACAGACTAAGGCAATGGACTAGTTAGAAGTTGTCATAACTCTGCATCCTAGGCCTCTAGGGGGAGCCCTGGGGGAAGTGACTCCCTTGTGCTGTGGGAAAACCCGAGTGGCCCAGCAGAAGGAGCGGGAAGGAAGTTGCTCTCCTCATTAGTAATCATTTTTCTTGGGTCTCTGGCTTTTTTCTTGGTAGCGCTCCCTTTTCCAAGGTTACCTCCTGGGATAACTCCAAAAATTTCTTGCATGTATTAAGCAGTGCAATTTAGCTTCTTGATTTCACATCCTCCAGCCTGAAGCAGCCCTGGGGCTTCTCTTTGCATAATTAAAAGATCCATTAAGGTGTTTTCCCAAACAAAAGAGCATTTTCTCTCCCTCAGAGGATTCCGTCGTCCTCTGAGGACAACCACATCAGCTGTAGTCAGATTTTAAAATAATACAGTTTTGAACACACACACACACATCTCTAATCTCTTTTCTCTAGTAATATGGAGAGAGCTATCAGACATCTTTTTTGTGGTGGATGCATAGGGAAAGCAGGATGTCAGCTGAAACAGCTGGAGTGATTTGCCAGCATTTTCGTGACTTCAGGGCCGCATGCAAACAGACACATAAAAAGAGGCACGCTCCTTCTACCTGTCTGCAGGCTAAAAGGAAGTGTGGAGCTGATGAACAAAACCCTGGGTGCCTTCACCTCTGAGTTAGGGATGGCTGCCCTTCAGGTCCCAAGACAGCCTGACTTGCTGCTCCCATTGCATGTCCATCTTCCCACACAAATATCCTCAAACCCACAGCCCAGTGATTTTCCTCCTGCTGTGTCTGGGTGGATCCCTGCCATCACTACCCTCAATGACACTCCTCCTCCCTGGGTCCCCTCTTTTGGACTTTCCCTTTTGGAACTGAATTCCTGCAGGAGGGTGCTACCAGACCAGACTAACCCAAAATGGAGGCACTTACGTTAAGAGGCCTCATAAGCAAACTGAATTGTGAAGAAGAAAGATCCCCTAACAGACTGACTTATCCTGAAAACAGGAGATTTCCATACAGAAAAGTCCCCTAGCTTTTACCTTACAGAAAAAGCCACATCATGCCAGAACTGTAGCTGAATAAGTCTCTTTTCTTCATAAAGTACCCAGCCTTAGGTATTTTTTTACTGTAACGATCCCTGAACTAATACAGACAGTCACTACTGCAAACGTCATTTCCCTCCCTTGTGAGTAAGAGCTAGATAAAGCTTTCTGTGGAGACAGTAGAGTGACAGGGACTGACTAACACTGAGGAGTGATTGGGAAGGAAGGTGCAGGTCCAGGAGCTAATATTCTCATCCTGGGCTAGTTCTGGCCCTCCGGAGCAGCCATTACTTGCCCACATCTGTGTTAGAACTAACATTTTGTGACTGAAAGATAAAATCTTTTGGTTTTGTTAACTTAGCAGATCATTAGCTTTCATCAGTCTAAAAAGCTACCAATGTCACCAGAGAGCATTGTAGACCTATCAAAGCTTCCCCGTCTCTCCATAACCATCTCTCTGCTGTTCCCATGAGTGAACATCTCTCTGCTGTTCCCATGGGTGAATCTTAAACTTACCTTGATTTATGACTATAAAACTTCATGAAACTGCTTCCACATTGGAACATGAAATTTGGGGATGACCTAAATTGGTCACTCAAAATGCCTCCAGAATAAACTATCTCATACTCCCTTTGAGAACGTTGGCTTTTGAATCAAGAGGCAGAGAGTAGACCCCAAGCAGCACTTGGCCCTCTGGCAAGGTTGGAGAGGGTCCAACCTTGCAAACCTGTGGGAGAAGCTTTGTATTTGGGAGGGTAGCTCTTGGGGGAGGGTAGCGTCCAGTGGGCTTCTCATAAATAGCAGTTTCAGGCAAACACAGGCCCTAGCAAAAGGGGAATAAATCTGCAGCTATCATCGGCAACTGACCAGCCTCACACATGACCACATTTGGAATCCCTCCAGGAACTCCAAGAAACACACGAACAGATAAACAGGCAATGAGGTTCTTCCTGATCCAGAGAACCAGTACCCACTGTGTTCTCTGTCTCTAGAGCTTTCCAGTACTCGTGGGGGCTAAAAGAAACCAGGTTTTCTGTAGAAGAAAATAAAACTTCACCTTTGCTTGTAGTCAGATCTGTTAAAAAAAAAAAAAAAAAAAAAACGGCTGCTTGTTGGAGAGGGCTGGATCTCCAGCCCCCTGCCTGTGTGTGCCTTGGAGATGACGGCTTGCCTGGCAGAGCTGTTGGTTGCCTGTGGTTGTGAGGGCCTTGGGGCTGGGCTATGACTCCAGACTACACAGACAGTGTCTGCCTCCAGCACCCGCCATTCCTCAAGGTGAATGCTCTCTCCAGTGGGTCATTCTGGCCGCGTCTGAGTGGTTTTCTGCTGGCAGAATCATTTATTTCTGGTGTCAGGGAGGCCCAGACGGCTTTCCCCACTGGCTGTAAATGCTCTGAGCATCATCGATTCCTCCCATCTCTGGAAATCTGCTGGAGCAGCAAGTCTGGGATTCCTAGTCAAGGAGGGGTCGGGAGGGCAGGGCCTGTAGCTTTGTTTCCTCCCTCTCAGTGGGGGTGGGTAGGATGTTAAGGCCTCCTTGGCTCCCCTGGGAGCTGCTCCATGGTTAGACACTGTGTTGCAATTCCCAGACTGTCCCTGGGAGAGTGTGTCTGCTTGTCTGTCTGTAAGCTCCTAGGCTTGCAGTGCTTCTAGCCGCTAGCCTAGGAATAGCTCTGTCATAGCCAGCAGTGTGGCCTGTGCATTTTTCCCCCTTGCAAGATGCCCCAGAGCTCAAGAACCCATAGTCCTGGCATAGGTCATAGGCCATGGCCCACTAGATAGCAGCTACTGCTAACTACCAGGCTGTAGGGAGGGGTGTCCCCAGTTTCAGGGTGATCCAGTGCATGGATCTCCCATTGTGGAACCTCATGTAAACATGTCTGCAGAAGTGCCTATGTGTTGGTGATGGTGTGTGTGTGTGTGTGCACACACACCTGCATGTCCTCCTTGTCTCCTTGTGTTTGCATTTGTTTCTGTGTGATGGTGTGAATGCCTGTGGGCTTCTAATAGGAAGGTGTACTTATGTATGTATGCTTACTTGGATGTAATGCTTGGGCATTTGTGTCTGTTGTCTGTGTGTGTGCTACTAGCATCTGTGATTGTGTGCATGCATGTTGTAATTGAATTTTAAAAAATTTATTATTATTCCTCTTTGGAGGCCTGCTACCCAGCTCCTAGATAAATACACATAGACTTATTCTTACTAATAAATGCCCAACCTTAGCTTGGTTTGTTTCTTGTCAACTTTCCTAACCTAAATTATCCAGTTTTCTCTTCTATGTTCTGCCTCTGGGCTTTCTACCTTTGTTTATCCTTTATTCCATGTCTGGTTGTATCCCTGGCCCCCCATCCTCCTCCCATTTTCTTGCTTACCTTCTCCTCTCTTTTCTTCCTATTTATTCTCTCTGCCGGCTGGACCCACCCGTCCTTTCCCCCGGCCTTGCTATTCAGCTCTTTATTAGACCAATCAGGTGTTTTAAACAGGCAAAGCAACACAGCTTCACAGAGTTAAAACACATACAACATAAAAAAAAAATACAACACATTTTTATATCATTAAACAAATATTCTACAGCATAAACAGATGTAAACCCATTTTAAATATTCTGTCTGCATGTAAATGTGGAGCATGAGCACACATCCTGGTGTGTGTGTCTGTGTACATGCTCATGGAGTATGTGTGTCTTCATGTGACTGTGGGGTGTAGACATATATATATATATATATGTTATGGTGGTTTGAGCTCCATAGACTGCTATGTTTGAATTCTTGGTGCCCATGTGGTAGAGCTGTTTAGAAAGATCAAGAACTGTGGGCTTGTTAGGAGATGTGTCATTGGGGGTGGGCTTGGAGCTTTCAAATCTGTGCTGTTCCCAGCATGTTCTTCTGCCTCCTTATGACTCAAGGTGTGAGCTCTTCAGCTGTTGCTCCAGAGACATGATGCCTGACACCAGCACTCTGCCATCAAGAACTCCACCCCTCTAAAGCTGTAAGTCCCCCCAAAACTTTGTTTTATAAGTTGGCTGTGGTGTCTTGTCACAGCAATAGAAAAGTGATCAATACAGAAGTTGGGGCATTGTGGCAGATAGCGTGGTTTTGTTTTTGTTTATTTATTTGCTTTGAGTAAATATGAAAGACTTTGGGGTTTGGGACTAGAAAAGTAACTGAACAGGGGTATGCAGAGCTTAATGGGCCATCCTAGGAGAAAGGCTGAGCGCTGTGTGTGTGGACGGTGGAGGCCCAGCCAGAGAGGCTTGCAGGGAAGGGAAGCAAAGATGTTAGCAGCGACTTGGCAAAGAATCTGGAATCTGGCTGCCTTTGCCCTTGTCCTAAGAATTTTCCTGAGTTTGAATAGAAAAGTAATTTCTAATTTCTTTGGTGGAGAAGATTTCAAGACAGCCTAATAGTGACTCTGTCACATGGTTATTAGTGATTACACTTACTCAGGTCTATATTGAAAAAGAACAAGTCAGGCAAAAAGAAACACAAAATGAATAGTTTGAAGAGAAAAAGAATGCCATGAAATTTAATGTAGAAGCCAAGATTTATGCTGAAAGAGGTAAAGCCTGACCAGAAATAAAATAAAGGGAGGGGGGGTGCCCTCAGGGCAAGACCCCACCAGCTAAGTTTCCAGCTTGTGAAAGGAAAAGGCCTTGGAGATGTTCTTCTCCTAAAAGCAAACAACAGGGGCCTTGTGATTCCAAGAGGCCAGGCTCATCCCAAGCAGGCGGTGTCCCCCATGTCTGCCGTAGACTCATGAAAGACAATGTAAGAAGATGGATTGTGGAATTGTCCTCCTTAGTTAAGGAGGGCTTCTGAGGCCAGGCAATGTGTGTGTGTCTGGGAAGTCCCTGCATGAAGGCCCTCTGAGGACAGGAGGCCTTGAGAGGACATTGCATGAAGCTGTGAAAGGGAAGCCTGGATTGTTGGAGACCCCAGGATGCTGGAGATACCAGAGCAGTGAGACATCTGCTGAGGAAATCTGCAGACAGTGAATGGAACCAGCCCAAGAGGGAGAAGAGTCCTAGCCAGCAAGGCTGAAAGGGTGGGCTGAGCCCTCTGATATCAAACACAATATAGGCTTAGAGTTTCCCCCCTGGGGTTTGGTCTTGACCAGTATTTTCTCACTATGTCCGTTTTCCTCCCTTTTGGAATGGGAATGTATATTCTGTGCCATTGTGTGTTGGAAGCATGTAATTTGCTTTTTGATTGGATAGGGATTTACAGTTAAGTGTTGAGTCTTGAAGAGATCTTGAACCTCAGACTTTTAAATAGTGTTGAGTCTGAAAGACTATGATTACTTTTGAAGTTGGACTAAATATATTTTGCAATATGATATGACCACGAGCCAATGGGGACCAAGGAGTGGAACACAGTGGTTTGAATGAGTATGGTTGCCATAGGCTTATATATTTGAATGCTTGGTCCCCAGGTGGTGGAACCATTTAGGAAGGATTAGAAGGCGTGGCCTCATTGGAAGAGGCGTGTCACTAGAGGTGGGCTTTGAGGTTTCAAAAGGCTTGTGTCATTCCCAGTGTTCCCTGCCTCCTTCTTGTTGTTCCAGAGACCTGCTGCTTGCTTTCTTCATTCTGACATGAGCACTACCCCTCTGAAACTATAAGTCCCAAGTAAATGCTTTCTTTTGTAGGTTTCTTTGGCTGTAGTGTCTCATCACAGCAATAGAAAAAAAAGTAGTATACATGCTGATGTGTGGTGTGTGCACTTGTCTGCACGTGCATATAGGACATGGGCACACATGTTTGTGTGTGTGTTCACATTCTTACATCATTTGTGCCATGTGTGAGTGGGATGTGTGGGTGCTTATGTGGGGCACAAGAATGCTTGTGTGTGTGTGTGTGCACTTCTATCCAGTCATCCCTTCTCTGTTTTTTCCTTCCTGTCATCCAAGGATTTATGGAAAATTCCAGGGAGGAGGTGGTGGCTGTGGAGGAGGCCTCAGATACAGTGTCCCTGCCCTCAGCGCTGCTCTGGAGCAGGAGGGGACAATATTTCTCAGGCTTTAAGAACCTCTCTTGAGAGAAAAACATCCATCTGCTTTTCAGGGGGAAAATGCTCTTTTGTTCAGGTCTACAAGGACTCAAGGTCAGGGCTGGCCAGGGACTGCTCTTCTGCTTGGACTCGGCTCAAGGCATGGGAATGTGAATGACTGTGTACTCTGGGACTGGTATGGTACAGAGCTGTGTGGGTAAGAGTGAGCAGCTGAGGGAAGGAAGGTGGCCTGGATGAGGCAATGCCTGGGCTGCTTCAGGTGCCAGCTGGGGTAGGAGGCTGGGGATGTTGCATAAACCATGAGGATTGGGAAGGGGATGGTACCCATTTTTAATAGGTGTGTTTTGGGGGGGTGGCAAACAGACACAACCTGGGCCCCAGAGATCCCCCCAGCCCTCTCACTGCGGCTGACAGCAAGTCAGGAAGGGATGGCTCTGTTCAGAATTTCTCTGGGGAAAGGTCAGCTTCCCCATTTCCTCACCCTCTGCCCTGCATCCTTTCCCCAGCAACCTGGGGCAGCTGGATTCTAAAGCTGGATGCCAGGCCCCAGGTCCCCTCTTGGGGCCTACCTTCCCACTTGGATGGTGGAGACAAGGCCCTCCTACTCTGGGAGCAGGAGACCATATGGTGGTGGGAAATTCTGGCACATTGTCTTGTCCTCTTTCCGTCTGTGGGGAAAGTATTGTTTTTCTGGACTTCAGAGGAAAGCCCCTTCCAGTCAAGGTAACCCAGTCATATTGATACTCAGGATGCCACTGTGGCTGCTCAGATGGCCTTTCCAGGCTTTTCCATGTCCAGGTGAACAGGTAGAGGAGGGCACAAGGGAAGAGCTGTGTGGCTTCTTTCTCTAGGTGTGAGCAACACTTCCGTTGGTGAGGAAAGTACATGTTTATTTGCTCATTTGTCATATAGCCACTGAGCCCTTATCTTAGCCATATTCCTCCTTTGCCTGGGGCATCCTGGTCTTCAATTCCCACCGCTCTATAGTTAGGCTCGGTATTGTAACCCATTCACTAAAGGAAATACAATGTAGCTAAAGGGATAAAGGGAGCGTGCAAGTTTTGAGTCTGAATTTTAGGGGACTTTGTAGCCTCTGCTTTCCTTTCCTAAGGATCTGCACAGGCTCCTAGGAAGAGAGCAAACCCTGTGAGGCCCAATCCTCCCCAGTCCTGCCTGCTATTCCAGGGCTCAGCATGTGAGTGAGGCATTCATTCCCTCCTGCTGACTCCCAGCAGAGGCAGCAGCTGGCTTCTAGTCCTTGAGTGACTCAGCAGTAGCCTTGTGTTGCAGGGACAAATTGCCCAACAGAGCAAGCACATCCTGGATTGCTGAATTCAGGGCCCTAAATTTGGAGGTTGATTTTTTTTTTTTCTTAATGTGTTAAGGCTGAAGTGGAAATTTGCACATAGGCTTAGAGTGCTACTATAATCAAGTTCCACAACATGTGGACAGACTTTGGGATTGAGTAATGACTGGAGGCTGGAAGGATGGTGCAGAGACTGTGTTAGTGGCTGTCTGAAGGTCAGCAGGGGAAATGGCTACTGGTGGATGCAGAGAGGGTGATGTGTGTTATCTTGTGGCAGAACGATTAGTGCTATTTGGAGAGGAGAGAACCTAGGTAGGGAACCTGCAGACCTGGCTGAGGTGATTCCCTTGACCAATGCTGAATGTGTTTGTTGGTTTCTTTTAGCAGCACAAGATAAGTATTGTAAAAGAGAGGGGGTCCAGGAGTTACTCATTTGCAGGCAGAAGGTGGAGGCCATAGGCCAAGTCCAGGACAATCTTCCAGCAAAAGATTCTTAAAATAAGAAAGTCTCTGAGTAAAGGGTAGATGTGTACTGAAGTGGTGAGGTTCTTTTTGCCCTTTGGAAAGCTTAAAGTGAACCCACAGATCCTTTCAGATGGATGAGTGAGCTTCTAGAAACATATAGAATAGGCCACAGTTTGGAAAGTGTGATGAATGTGGCTTTTGCAGCTGTGGAATAGCTCCAAACCAGATTTATGGGGAAGACACAGAATTTTAAAGAGAAACTGTCCAACAATAACAACAACAACAACAACAACAACAACAACAACCCCAACCACCCCTTAAGTAGTTTGGATTCAGAAGGGCTATAAATAGTAAAATAGAAAGACATTCTTAGGCGTCCAGTTAGGTAGGAAGTATTCAGAGATTGAGCTGCCCACTGAAAATATGACTCACTAATCTTCAGAAAGAAAGATGTTCCATAGGGTGGCTCTCAGAGTGCTGAATGTGGTACCAGGAATCAAGAACAATATAAGTCAGACTTGATGCTCATCTCCTTTAATACCAGCATTCAGGAAGTAAAGACAGAAGAATCATGATTTCAAGACCAACCTGGGCTACATACTGGATTCCATGGCCACACTTTGTGAGCCTATCTCAAACAAACAACCCCACCACCACCACAACAAAACAATAAACAAGAGAAATAGAGAAAGGATCAATGGATCAAGGGAGTACTTCTAGCAGTAAGTGATGGCAAGAATGGGTGCAGTCAAGTGATGGAGAGAATGGTCCAGTCAAGTCATAAGAGAGAAGGGGTCCAGTCAAGTGATGGAGAGAATGGTCCAGTCAAGTCATAAGAGAGAAGGGGTCTAGTCAAGTGATGGAGAGAAGGAGTCCAGTCAAGTGATGGAGAGAATGAGTCCGGTCAAGTGGTGGAGAGAATGGTCCAGTCAAGTCATAAGAGAGAAGGGGTCCAGTCAAGTGATGGAGAGAATGGTCCAGTCAAGTCATAAGAGAGAAGGGGTCTAGTCAAGTGATGGAGAGAAGGAGTCCAGTCAAGTGATGGAGAGAATGAGTCCGGTCAAGTGGTGGAGAGAATGGTCCAGTCAAGTCATAAGAGAGAAGGGGTCTAGTCAAGTGATGGAGAGAATGGGTTCAGTCAAGTGATGAAGAGAATGGGTCTGGTCAAGTGATGGAGAGAATGGGTCTGGTCAAGTGGTACTCTTTGCTTCAGGAGTTGAGGGACCTGATGACGTCTACTCAGATCAATTTCAATCACGGTTCCAAGTGAGTCTATTCCTGTGCTGCTTAGTTTTTGTTGCCAGCTTGACACAACCTAGAGTCAACTGGTGTCTTCGTCACTGTCCCACCGTGAAGAGACTCCATGACCAAGGCAAGCCCTATAAAAGAAAACAGTTAATTGAGGCTTGCTTACAGTTTCAGAGGTTTGGTCCATTATCATCATTGGCAGGGAGCATGGTGGCATGCATGATGCTGGAGCAGTAGCTCAGAGCTACATCCTGATCTGCAACCCTAGAGAGAGCAAGAAGCACTAGACTGGATGTGAGCTTTTGGAAACCTCTAGCTCACCCCTAGTGACACGCTTTCTCTAATAAGGGCGCACCTCTCAATCCTTCTACTCCTATCAAAGAGTTTCACTTCCTGGTGAGGAACAGTCAAATATATGAGCCTGTGCGGGCCATTCTTATTCAAACCACAACATCTGGGAAGAGGGGACCTAAATTGAGGAATTTCTATGATCAGTGGCCAGATCTATATGAGACTGAATGATTATTGGTGCTGGAAGACTCAGTCCACTTTGGGCAGCCTCATTGATCTCTCTGATACTTCCAGAGTCAGCCTCCCCATTTAAAAATTTTACCTCTGTGTGTGTGTGTGTGTGTGTGTGTGTGTGGTGCCCACAGATGCCAGAAGAGGGCATCAGATCCCTTGGAACTGTGTCTACAGATAGTTGTGAGCTGCTATGTGGGTGTTGGAGACCTAATTCTGATCCTGTGGAAGAACAGCCAGTGCTCCTAAACACCTAGCAATCGCCACAGTTTCATATGAATTAAATTTAAATTTCTACAGTCCTCTGAAGAATAGTTTCACAATTGTTAAACACAGGCCAGAATTTATTTCCAAGGAGACAATGACAAACATCTGCCCATGTTTCTCCTATAGCTGTTACTTCTACACCATTTATTCATTGTGACCTTGTGTTCCTCTAAGGGTTCTTTCAGGGTATTGCTCTCTGGTTATCACATCTAAACACTCAGTCTCCTCCTGACAGTTTTAATCCTTGATAAATATGTCCATTTATATTTTAAGGGCTGGAGAAATGGCTTAGCCTATAAAGCACTTGCCTTGTAAATGTGAGAGTATCTGAGAGCTATCCCCAGAGTATACATTGAAAAGCAGTACATGGGGGCTGGAGAGATGGCTCAGCGGTTAAGAGCACCCTCTGCTCTTCCAGAAGACCCGGGTTCGATTCCCAGCACCCACATGGCAGCTAACAACTGTCTGTAGTTCCAGTTCCAGGCAAATACCAAGGCAAATAAATAAATAAAGTTTAAAAAAAAAAAAAAAAAAAAAAAAAAAAAAAAAAAAAAAAAAAAAAAAAAAAAAAAAAAAAAAAAAAAAAAAAAAAAAAAAAAAGAAAAGCAGTACAAACACTTGAAATCCCAGTCACATGGAGAGTGGAGGCAGAGGCAGGAGGATCTCTGGGAGCTTTCTGGCTAAGTTCCCAAAATGACACCCTTGGTTGTCTTTTGATTTACATACACACAGAGGGGGGGGTGTATGTATGCATATCTGTGAATGTACCAATGCAAACATGTACACACATACAAAATTCTTATTTTACCTTTTCTCTTTGCTTATTTGTTACATTTTTCACTAGAATAGTCTCTGAGATGGTAAAAGGTTTATTTCTCATTTTATTTACTTCTATATCTCTAGAATCCATAACAATATCTGGAGTACAGTAGGTGCCCAAATATTTGTCCAATAACTGGATATGTTATTATTGAGTGAGATTGCTTCTGGGAAGTGAGTGTCTGGCTGCTGCAGGCAAGGAGCCATTCTTCCCAGAGCAAACACTTGCTCTTTTAAGCTATTTAGTGTATCTCTCCATGAAGCAGGGTCAGGTCTTCTGAGCCATCACTTTAATCCCTATTGGTTTGAAGATTTCAGACTTTGGGAAAATAATTGGAGTGGTCAGTGGACTGGAGGTGAGAGCTAAATCAGAATCAGGATGCTCTGGGGCTGGCTGTCACTGACCTGCTGTTTCACTCTGGTACCTCTGATCCATCTCCCCTGGCCTCAGGCTCTACAATCTCAGACACTCTCACTTGGGTGTTTAGAAGGTAGTTGCATTCTCTCACAGGCTCTGTTTCCCTAGGATATGGGAATTAAAAACAAAAAGTCTCAAAAGCACTTTGAACTGCTTGCAGAAGGCAGCCGGCTAAGCGGAAGATGTTATTAATCAAAGGCAACTCCTTTGAAAACAGAAATCGCAGCATTACACAATCTCCCCCAGTCACAGGGTGGAATTAATGAGGAGTTTGCTCAGGATTCACAGCTTCAAAATGCTCTTCCAGGTGGCCAAAGGAAATTCACATTTACACTTCCATCGGAAACCCCTCTGTAGACAGTGTGAAAGGGAGGGCTTAATTTTCTGAGATCACAAATGGCTACCCGCTTCTCGAGAAGAAGAGAATGCCTGATAAAGACCACCTGGTATCTGGGGACTCTCCCGCTAATTAGAAAAGTGCATCTAATTTCACGGAGTTCAGCTCATATTAATTTATTCTGGGCTTGTTGGTGATGAAGCCATGTGTTTGTTTCTTGAGAAAGAAACATCAATTGAGGAACCTTCATGGAAAGGAACTAAATCCCCTGAAGGTAGATGACAGTCAAATGGCATGGACAGTTTGGGGAGCCTCTTGCAGCAGGACCAGAGTTTATTCCTGGTGCCTGAACTGACATCTCAGAGCCTAGAATGTCCTGACATTCCCTAGACAGGAACACCTAACTCAACCTTGATACTGGGATGAGGGACTCGGACCTACCTCAACTTGATATGCCAGAGCAAACTGACTCACCTTGGGATTCCTTGCCCTCCTTGGAGAATGGATGTGGGGATGGAGTAGGGAGGGAGGCTGATGGAGGACTGGGAGGAGGGAAGGGAGGGGGAGCAACGGTAGATATGGGGGAAAAAAAACCTTTTTAAATAAAAAAGGAAGGAAACAACAGAGAGGAAAGAATGGGTGTGAGCTTGTGCTACTGACCGCTTCCCTTTTCCGTTAATTGAAGGACTAACACACAACTATGTCCATATGTCACAGAGGCAGCGCTGGCGACTTCAGGTGGCTAGTCCAAAGTAGAACGTATATTTTAATATGACCCAAACACTAGTTGAGTAGGGTCACCAAGCCATGAGTCATGAGTAGACCTTCAGTGTTGACCAAAATCTGTGTAACTGTTTCTGGAAACACAGTCCACTTGTGGTCATCTCAACCTCTTGTCAGCTCTTACACTTCCCTGCAATGAATGGCTAGTACCCCTAGCATTAAAATTCTAACCATGGCTCTTCAGAAGCAGGTGATGAGTGTTGGGCACACACTGGGAGCTAACGCTCTGTTCAATATTTTTACCTCTTTACTGATTCTGATTTTCGTGGTTTGGGTTGTCATTTTGTTCAGACATGTGTTTGTGCTTTCATGGGCATCACTCAGGTTATTATTATTATTCTCTTTGAGTTTATAGAGCTATTTGTTCATGATTTTTGTTAAACTTGAAATTTTTGGTGAAGCTTATGGGTTTTTTGTTTTATTTTTTAAAGTTCTATGGTCTTGGTATTCATGTAGGCAGCTCCATTGAAGAATATCTCAGTAGGACTGGTGGGGTTTTGATGAGGGGGGCACTGCCTTGGCCTTTCATGTTATTTGTGTATTTGTGATGAGACAGGGGCATGTATTCTTCTTTCACTGGTTGTGTGGCAGGTGTGAGATTCCAGGCTGTGTCAGACTGCACAGGACGTGTGACCCAGGCTAGGTCTGGAGGCTGAATGTAGCATGGGTAGGCTAGGGTCATCAGCCTGGGCTGGTGCACAGGTGTGCCACTGGGGCCAGGCCTGGAGTTTGGGACTATGCAGATCACATAACACTTGTGTCTTGAGCTGACTTGATAGCTTGCTTTCATGAGGCTTTGAGTTGATTGTATCCAGAAAGATTTTCTGGCCCCATCTTGGATGCCAGAGCCTCTAGTTTTCCTTAGTTCTAAGTTTGTTCATAGCCTGCTCCAGACTTTTATGTTTATTTAGACACATATTGACCTTCACTACTCTCTAGAGCAGGGTCATACTCTGACACCTAGATCAGAGTCAGTTCATGATGACTGCAGGTTAATGGAGGGAGGCGGTTCAGACACGCCCCTCCGGGCAGGAGTTTCTTCCCTGGCTGGAAATATACTCACCAGGAAAGAAGAGGGCCTAGGGCCTTGTACATCAGCTGATCTTCTCATGCCTTAACAAAACACTGGCAGAAAGTGACTTAAGGAGGCTGTGCCTAAACTCTGCAGCCTGGATTTCTCTGGGGGAAAAGAAGAGTATGTGATGGTGTGGGGCCCCCATTTCCATGACGCAGCACCCCCCCCCCACAATGGGACAATGTCTGCTGCAGTTTCTGATGGTTCCACTAGTAACCTCTGCCTGGTTGCTGAGGGCAGAACTGTATGACCTTCCTTTCCGCAATGCTCCTTTTTCTCCCATCTTCCCCCACCCACAGCCTCCCTTTGTATCTTTTTAACTGAGTCTTTATACTAAACTCTGGGCCAGGCATAGAGAGAGAATGAGAGAGAAAGAGAGAGGGAGAAAGAGAGTGAGGAGGAGGAGGAGGAGGAAAGGGGGGGTTATAGAATAACCACTTGGTACAAATGGGAAAACAGGGTCTAACTCTCGGAAGCGCTGGGTAGCTGGCCCCCCAACTTGCACCCCCCCTCCCCATGCCTCGGAAAAGAGAAGCTGCGCTCCCCATTTTCAGGACCCAGGAAGGGCCATCCTTACCCCATGAGGGTGCTGGGGCCTAGGATTTCAGCAAGCCAGTTGGAGGGTGTCCATGTGCTGGGGACAGCTGGCACAGCCTCCCCGTCCTGGCTGCACACCTGTTGAAAGTTATCTTTAGAACAGTAGATCTTGGGGAATGGAGAGAGAAGCCAAAGGGGGAAGGGGAGGAAGGAAAGGGAAAGATGAAGCCCAGACAGGATGTTAATCCTGGAACAGCAAAGATGGAGACCCCGGCTGCTCCTTAAGGGCAGAGAGCAGTGGAGGGAGGGGCTATGGGCACGGGGGGGGGGGGGCAACGGAACCATACTAGAATTAGGAAAGACTGGATGCTGACATGACTGGAGAGGTGTCAACCCTGTGCTAACACAAAGACCTCTCCTGAGAACCATATATGTGCATGGTATATACATACATACATAAGTACATATACTTCCTGTCTTGTGGCTTGTGTGCTGGTGCGCGTGCACGAGTGTATGAAGGCCAGAGGTTAATGGCAAGTATCTTTCTCTAGTTTTTTTCCACTTTATTTCCTGTGACAGGGTCTCTTACCCAACCTGAAGCTTCCCTATTAGGCTAAGCTGCTGGCCAGGAATCTCCCACCTTCCCAGCACTGAGATTGCAGATGCATGCCTTCATGCCTGGCTTTTTATGTGGTGCTAGAGACCTAAATATTAAATTTGTTATTATTTTGAGGCCTAATACCGGGGAATTATAAGGTGTTATGTACATCTGGACCACTATAGAACTTCTACTTTAGTCAAGCAATCTGTAGCAGGCTACAAGGATATTAGTAAAGCTAATTTAAGGAGACCTTTGCAGTGCAGACAGCTAGAATCGGAGCCAGGTCAGGAGAAGAGGGTGAAGGACTGACCACAAGACCTTCCCCTGTAAGCCTCAGCAGTGGTTTACAATGTTGCTAAGTGCTGTGTGACAGACAGATTCCTTCCAGAGGGCACAGCTGGAGTCCGCGTAATTTTAGTTTATGAACAGCACATTTTAGTAACCCTCTGTGACTCACTCATTAACTTAGCCGCGAGTTACCTTCTGTAGACCTAACGCATGAGTCACTTGCCTGCAAGAATTGAAAGGCCTTGGCTCTGTGGGTCATGTTCCTGTGGCTTGGCGGGGAGCCACAGGCCACGGTGTGCACACTGTTCTGGCAAGTGGGTCTCGCCTACAGGAGGGCTTGTGTCTTTCATTATCTGTTTTCCAGATAGTACAGTATCATCAGAAAGCTGTGTACCGATCCGACCCCCGACCTGTCAGCAGCGTACAAACAGTCCTTATTGATTCCCATCTCCAAGCCCGTTTCTTTGACTCCCTCCAGCTATGACCGAAATTCCCTCCTTACCCCTGCAACAAAACTTCTCAAGAGCTGCTTATGCAGTTTATCCACAGCTTTGACCAACCGAAGATAAATATATATTTTATTTGAAGGCTGCAGAGATTTTTCAATGTTTAAAGTGCTCACCATATAAATATGAGGACCTGAGGTTGAATTCCCAGATCCCAGTAGATGGTGGGTAGCTCTGGTGGCCCACCTCTAATCCTAGCCTTTGAAGGTGGAAACAGGGAATCTCAAGAGCAAGCACTAACAAGACTAGCTCTGTTGGCAAGCTCTGGGTTTGATTAAGAGACCCTGGTTCAAAGAATGAGGTAGGAGAGTGATCATCCACTCTGACATCAACCTTAGGTCTCCACAGGATATGTACATACATGCGTGTACACATACATGCAAACATGCACATACATGTATGACACACACAAAAGTGGAAAAAAATTTGACTGTATCTTTTTCTATTGTCAGCTTTCCCTGGGAAAAGCAGTATGAGACTGTGCATAGCCAGTAATTATCTATCTATGGACTATGTGTAAGGTGATAGAGGATGAGCACAGACCATACGTAAATCTGGCATCGTTTTGTATAGATTTTGGTACTCAGGGAGGGTCCTGAACCAATCAATTCCTGTGAATAACAGGACCAAATGTAGAGTCCCCAATTCTTTCATTTTGTTTTGAGCTATTCATTTACATGTTCTCTTTATTTTCCCCCTCCCTTCTTCTGGTTTATTCTAAAAGGTTTTGGTTCCCAGCATTCCATCAAATCATCACTTTCCATAAATGCCCCATCATTCTTGTTAGTGCTAAAACTGGACCAGCCCATCCCTGTTTCTCCATTCTCACCCAGGTTTTGAAATTGAGTCTCAGACTGAGAGTTATCAGTAGCCAATGCCCTCAGGAGTTCACTGATAAATACTGTTAGTCTGCTCTCTGATTTTCTAGCAGTCTTTTATAGAGCATCTTTATTACGGTATAATTTTACACAATAAACTGCACACATGTAAAGCATACAAATGATAACTTCAGCTTTGCATACACATGTGAAGCTATCACATCATACAAGATCATGAACATCTTCATTGTGCCCCTAAACTTCCCCATGCCCATTTGTAATCTCCCTCTCCTGAGTTTCACATCACCTTCTACCACACATGTATTACATTTTTGTTGTATAAAAACTAACCACATATATTATTGTTTTAAAACAATAGACAATTTATCACTTCCTATTTCTTCTGGGGCAAGAGTGTGAGGGTAGGAGGCCTGAAGGATTTACATCAAAGTTTCTTCAAAAGTTGTGATCAGGGCATTGACTGAGCCTTTGATTTCATCTAATAACTTGACTGAAGGAGTCTGCACCCATGATCATGGTGGGAAAAATGTAGTTTCTCACAGTTGTTGAACTGGGGGCTCCATTTTCTCCAGTGAGCTGGAGGCCTCGCTCAGTTTCTTGCCATATGGACCTATTTTTAGAACATGGTATTTAATTTCATCAGGGGTGTGTGTGTTTGTGTGTGTGTGTGTGTGTGTGAAAGAGAGAGAGGGAGAGAAAGAGAGAGAGGAGTGCATACATAGCAGCCAGCAATATGAAGCCCACCATCTGTTTATAAATTTGATCTCAAAACTGGAATAATTTTAAAACATTCTGTTCATTAGATTTTTACATCATTTTGTTTATTAGAAGTGAGTCACTCTTTGGGGCTCAGAAGTTAAGAGCATTCATTGCACTTCTCAAGTTCAGTTTCCAACACACACACACACACACACACACACACACACACACACACACACACACACGAGTAACTCCAACGTCCAGCCGATGTTACAGGTGTGACTTCCAGGCCATGGCAGCAAGAGGGAGCCGCTGAAGAAGGGGCCTGTCAGAGTGCAGTAGCTGTGTTTCTAGAGCTTTATGTAAGGGCGGTTGTTCAGTGTGCATCCTGTCTTTGTCTGTCTTCATTCACTCGGGTATTTACTCTCTTTTATTTCTGTTGCAGTATTTATTAACTATTCATTTTCCATTGCTGACTAGCATCTCAATGAATAAATAAATATCTCACAATTTGCTTATCCAATCATTTACTGGTCAGTTTTGGTTATTACGAGGAAATCACACACACACACACACACACACACACACACACAAATAAAAATTTATCTTTAAAAACCAGTTGTTTTAGAATTGTATAGTGACCACTCATTGTAATTTTAATTTTTGTTTCCCTGGTGACTAGTGTTACTGAAAACAATCATGGGCTCACTCACTACCCACATGGATTTGGTGAAGTGACTGTTCACATTTGTTCATTTTAAAATTAGGTTATTTATTTAGTTTTGAGAGTTTTTTGGATTCATGTTTGTTACGGTTTAAATCTGAAACGCCTCACAGTGGATCATGCTTTGAGCTCCTGAAGTAGGGAGCTAGGTGATCTGTAGGTCACTAGGGGTGGCCTTGGAAGGCTATAAATGGCCCCTGATACCTGCTCGCTCTGCCCTTTGGTCCCTGGGATGCAAACAGCTTCTTCATGTGCTCTTACCTCCAGGAACTGGGCTCCTGGCTGCCAAAGGACAGGAATCCTCTGATACCCCAAAGCCTTCCATTTTATGTTGTGTCCGTCAGGTACCACTGAAGTACATGGCACACATGATGTTATTTTTATTTTTAGTCTGTAGTTTATCTTTTATTCTTTGTCATCATTTTTCAAAGATAGGAAAACGTAGTTTTCATGAAGCCTAACTAACTCGTATCTTGACAATCTTTGCCTAACCCAAGGTCACAGTGAATTTCTCTTGTATTTTCTCCTATAAGTTCTACAGTTTCAGTGTTTACATTTAAAACTACAATTTATTTATTTTGAGTTAATTTTTTTTTATGAATGATGCAAAGTGTGGACGGTTTCTGTGCTGTTTAAGACTGTCTCCACTGAATTATCTCACATTCCATTTCTGGAATCAGTTGTCTGTAGACATGCAGATTGACTTCCAGATTCTGCTGGCTAATCGATCTCTTCCTTTGCAGTGTATGCTGAGGATGACTGCAGCTGTACAGCAAATCTTAAGATTATGTGGTGTTGACCCTCGAACTTTGTTCTTCCTTTACAAAGCCTTCGTGGTCCTTCTGGGTCTCTCAAATTTCAATACGGATTTTAGAATCCACTTGTCCATTTCTAAAGGAAAAGCCTGCTGGGATTTTAAGTGGGATTGCACCAAATCTGTCCATTGATTTAGGGAGAAGGAACCCAGAAAGCCATCTAACCCGTGACCATAGATTATATCTCTCCATTTGTTTAGGCTTACTTTAATTTTTCCCATCAGTGTTGGGTATATTTCAGTGTTCAAGTCCTTAATATATCTTTCAGATTTATTTCTAAGTATTTTATATTTGTTTATATGTGATATGTGTTTTTTTTTTAAATGTCAGTGTCTGACTGTTCATTGCTGTTATGTAGAAGTATAATTGATTTTTTTGGCATATTGATTCTATATCTTGCAAACAATGCTAACTAGCTATTGATTCTGGTAGGGATTTGTTTTGTAGATTCCATTAGATTTTCAATATAGCAGATCATATCGCTTACACGTAAAGACTAGAAGTCTTTCTTTTATTTCTTCTCTTGGCCCCACTGCTCAGCCTAGGACTTTAACATTGAATAAGAAGTAGGGAAAATAGACATTTTTGCTTTGCCCTGAACTTAGGGATATGTATGTATACGACAGTCTGTCTAACATTAGCTGTAGGCTTTTCATAGATTTTCTTTGTTAAGCTGAAGAAATGTTTTCTATTTCTATCTTGCTGCGGGTTTTCACATAAGAGGATGCTGAATTTTGTCCAATTATTTTTCTGTATCTATTGCAATGTTGATTATATTTTTTCTTTTTTGTTTATTAACAAAATCAAGTGTTTATATGTTTATAACAAAGTCATGCTGATTGGCTTCCTCATTCCTTGGATAAACTCTGCTTGTCTTGATGCATTTTATTCTTCTTTAATATATTGTTAATTGGATTTACTAAATTTTTATTTGGAATTTATACATTTACTTCATGATGGATATTAGTCTAGCATAGCAGTTCTTAACCTTCATAATGCTGTGACCCTTCAATATGGTCCCTCATGTTGTGGTGACCTCCAAACATAAAATTATTTTTATTGCTACTCCATAACCATACTGTTGCTACTGTTGTGAATTATAATGTAAATATCTGATATGCAGGATGTCAGATATTTGACTTCTGTGAAAGGGTCATTTGAGTTCCTAAGGGAGTACCAACCACAGGCTGAGAATCAATGGTTGTACGTCTCCTTGTGATGTCTTTAGCTTTGATGTCAGGGTAATGTCACCTCCCAGAATGAGTTCAAGGTGTGCTTTCCTCTTACAGCTTCTGAAAGAGTCTGTGTACAATATGTAGATTCCCCTCATTTGTGTTTGGTATGATGCTGGTGGATGTTAGTCCTCCTATGTTTGGAGAAGCATTTCTGAAGTAGAGTGACTGGGTCTGGAGGGCAAAAGTTCAGGGAAAACTCTGAACTGGTGTATTGTACAGTGAGGCTTCTGTCTGCCTTAACGAGTCCTCACTGACTGGGCATGGGTTGCTGCCTGTGGCAAAAAGCACTCACCTTGGTGATCTTTCTCTCTGCTGGGTCCTCCATTGCTACCAGCTTCCTTCTCTGTCTCTGTCACTGATTCTTCAACCTGTGACCTCACCCAGACTTCCCTCCTACGCTCTCAAGCCTCCATCTTTTTGTCTTCTCTACCCCATCTGAAAGCCTTTTTGATTCTTATTTAGATCAGTCCAGGTTGAACAGGTGACAGAAACCATTTTAAACAGAGGCTGTTTATGCATGGGACTTGGGCAGGTTAGAGAATGCCAAGAAATGGAACAGAGGAAGCAGGACAACCCCAAAGGCTGACAGCCATGCTGGACAGTGCACCAACTGCCTCTGCAGAAGTCATCTAATTCTCCACACGCCAGCCCTTCAGGTCTTCAGTGAGGCATGCTTTGATCCTTTCCACATCCTCTCTAATAAATGTTTCCAGGTTTTTCCTGTCCACGAAGCAGCTCTGGTGGGAAGAAGGAAGCTTCCCAGGAAGGAGTCAGTCAGTTTCCACAACTGCACAGATACCTCAATAGCCAACTTTATGAGGTCAGTGGTTTCAGTCCATAACCAATTGGCCTGCAGTTTTGAGTCTGTAGGGAAGTAGGTTATGGAAGATGAATGTGGAAAGAAGCTGCTTTACTTTGTGGTGGCAGGGAGTGTGTGTGTTTTTGTGGGTGGTCAGTGATCTATCACTACCATTTTGGGAACTATAGGTGAATCAGTGTGGCAACATCGCTGTAAGTGGATCTTACGTGGAGTGAGGAAGACAAGGGCTAAAGGGACTTCAGTTCGCTGTCTCAGCCTTGGGAGGGTTAGGATGCCATTTGGTGGAGTGCTGACAGGAACTATCTATACTGTAGACTGCTTACGATATGAAAGTTAGGACAGAATAGGGATAATTAGTAATAGTTTAATAATATCAAAGTATGAGATTCTTATGGAGTATCAAGTTGAGAAGACCAGGAAGTGGTTGAGTGTATGAGCTAGGCACGTCAATTTGCAAACTTTATGAGGCTGGTCAAAACCTTGGGAGTCTTCAAAGCTAGGAAAGGAAGCATCATAGCAGAAAATGGATCCTTGGGAAATACCAGTCCTTAAGAAGCAGAAAGAAAAAAAATCGGTGTAAACCCTGAGGAAGAGGCCTCAATGTAAGCTCTGTAGAGCTGAGTGAGCCATCTGTCTGAACGTTTGGCTATGAGGAATTCAGGGGCTTAGGAAACAATGTTCAGGAATAACAGGGGGAACCGAGGTTATAGTGGGTGCATATGTGTGTGGAGGCCAGAGTTTGATGTTGGGAGTCATTGTCAAACATTCTTCCATCTCATTCATGGAGGCAAAGTGTGTCAGTCATATCCGAGCTTGACATATAGCATGTCTCTCTAGTCAGCTTATTCTGAGGGATCCCCTGTCTCTGCATTCTGAGGCTGGAATTACCAGTGGACTAAAATGTACAGCCAGTAATCCCAGAGTTCTGGGAATCTAAACTCCAGTCCCGACTTTCACATGGCAAAACTACCGATTCATCTCTTCAGCGCCAACTGTGAGTTTTAAAAAAGTGTGTGTTTTAAAGATTTTAAGTTATATATGTCTGTGTGTGGGTTTGTGTATGTGAGAACAGGAGCCCGCAGAGGCAGAGAAAGGTGTTTTGTATCCCTAAAGCCAGTGTTAGCTATAGGCAGTTGTGTGTCCCATCTGAAGTGGGTGCTGAAAACCAATCTTGGGCTCTCTGGAAGAGCAGTGCTTGCTTATTCTTGACTGCTGAGCCACCTTTCTAGCCCCCAACATAGCCTTATTAAGATACATCTTACAGAACATATATCTCACACAAAATTTGCCTATAGATAGTGTAGTTGTTTTTTTTTGTATATCTACAGTATTATGAACATTTTGTTTTGTCTTTTTCATGACAGGATTTCTCTGTATATCTCTGAATGTCCTGGAACTTGCTTTGTAGACTAGGCTTGCCTCAAACTCGCAGAGATCTGTCTCCCTAGTGCTGGGATTACAGGCATGCACCACCACTGCCCAGCTATTTCAGAACATTTCAATACTCTATAAAGAAATTCTAGACCCATTAGTAAATAGATAATTAGACAAATCATCTAGACACATGCCCATTTTTAGCTCTATCTCTGCTTCCCAGGGCACCACTAATCTATTCTCTATCTCTGTCTATTCTAGATATTTCATGTAAATGAAGCCATATAATATTGCTCTCTGGCTCCATACAGTTAGCAGAACAAGTTTAAAGTTCATTCATGGCATGGCATATACTGTTATTTCAATTTTTATTAGTAATATTCTACTATGCAAATATACTGTTTTATCTATCACTTGAATGGATGTGTGAATTCTTTCCCCTTTGGGGGTCTGTAAATAATGCTGCATGAACATGTATGCATTCATTTTTGTGTCACACCTGTTTCATTTCTTTCAGGTAAGCCACTAGGAATAGAATTGTAAAATTATATGTTCACAGTGTTTAACATTTCAAGAAACTGCTAATCTGTTTTCTGAAGTGTTTTTACATTGCCAGAGAAATGTATAAAGGGCCCCAGTTTCCTCCCCCCACCTCTCTTTCAATTTCTTTCCATTCCTTGGGCTGTTATTTCATTTTGTTTATAATATCATTGGAAGCATCAGCTTAATTTTTGATGGAATCTAGCTTATATATCTTCTTTTTGGGCTACTTGTGTCTTTGGTGTCCTATCTATAAATCATTTTTAAAGTTCAAAATGTGGGATGTAATCCCTCATGTGGTGGTATTTAGAGGTAGGACTTGAAGAGATTATTAGAATAAGCTGACAATGGGGTTCTCATGAAGGGGCCAGTGTCAGAATCCTTGTCTCACATCTGATCTTGGTGGAAAGTTGCTCAATATTTCTCTATTAAAATGTATTAGCTGTGAGTGTTCTCCAGGAGGGAATGTTTCAATAGAAGGAGGTAGCTAACAGTGCATGCACAGAGGCTAAACCTGCTGTCCACCCAGAATGTTCCAGGCATTAGCTCATACCTAGTACTGGCATTGCCACCTTTTCTTTTTAAAATAACCTGGGGCTGCTCCTCCTGGCACCAGAATAACCAGGTTCTCTCTTCTCTCCCTTTAAGAAACTCAGATTTAAATACATTTCTGGCATGTGAAGGGAAATGCAGCCATACATTTAATGAGTCTCTAGTGTGGACAATTATAGCCTAGAGTGTAACTTGGCTTGGTTCTCTCCTGCTCACATGCACTGTCTGATTCAGTCACACACACCCACTCACAATTATAATCCTGTTCTCTGAGAAAATGCCATACCCAGCTTTGACTGGCAGCAGGCCCAGTGTGGAGTACACACACATACACACAGGTACACAAATGCCTATGAGATGTTCATATGCTCAGAAACATTTTTGTAATAGATACGTGTGGGCTGTCTTTCCAGATAATTCTGGCTTCTTAGAAAGGACTTTCCATTATGTCTGCTGAGGATGTAGGTCAAGGTATCTGCCTGCAGCAGGTGTTCCTGTCTCTCTCCACTATCAGCCATGTTAATTGGACCAGGTGGTCACTTGCCCTGGGCTCCATAAACACAGGTGCTTCTTACAGATTCATGTGTGGTAGAAAGGAGCAATCAACTACACTTGTCTTAGGAATCTGGCTTCAGCAGAACAAGAATAAAGGCATAAGGGTAGCTTTACAGGGGACTAGAACCATGGGCTGGAAGCCATTGTCATCCAAGCAGCCAGTTCTCTTTCTCCCCTTTTCTCTCCAGGGCAGTAAAGAGTCAGTTTTTGCATCCACTGAAATATCTGCATTCAGATCGCTTAGGAACATTTATAAAAAATTCAGAGCCCCAAATCTCTGGAGATCGAACCAAGGAAGCTACATTTTAAACAAATGCCCTACGCGAGCCTTTGGCATGTGAAAGTTTGAAAAGCATGGTGCTAAGAGTACGTAGTTCAAACATCTTTAAGATATGCCCTCTTCGATCAGGAGCTAACTGACTCAGCATGTGTAGGTGTCCTGCTCACAAGGGTTGTAACTGTCATATAGGAATGGTGTGGCAGTCAGGGTGAGCCAAGCAGGGAAAGTGACCAGGTTGTCGGTGTAGAGCAAAATGCTCCCAGGTTCTTATAACAAATTCTCTTTTACATCCATTGGCTCAGGTAGGGTTACTGCAGTCAAATGACACCTCAGGCACAAATTGTCAGAATGGCTCAGACACATTCTCATTCTCTCACACACATACAGACACACATGCCAACCCATAAGCACACACCCAGCATTCTGGGCACTGTGGAGAGATTTATTCTGGTAATAACCTCTTTGTAGCTCAATCAGACTATAAAAAAAGGTTGAGAACCTTTATTAATTATATATCTTACATTCAATGAAGCATGGTATTTAATTTAAATAATTGCAGGAGGCAGCTTTGATATTTTGATTCTTTTTCCAGAACAAATGCCTTCTCTTCCTCACTGGCTTGCTGAGTTGATCTCTCATGATGAAAGACCAACCTGGGTTATTCCTTTCACAGGATTTTTGTCCTAGATGATGATAAAATGCTGCCCCGGCTGAGTACAAAGCCCAGGTTGCAGTCATTTGGCTCATTTTGAAAGGAAATACTAGGGAAATATATTCATTTCATCTTTTCTAAACAACAGATTGAGGAGACAAGTCTCAGAGTGAAATTCTGGAGTTACAGCCTGAGAAGGTGACTGGGGGAGGCAGCTATTCTGTGTAGACTAGCCCTAAAATGTATCATAGTGGGAGACCATCTTGATATCTCTCACCCCAGGTGGATCCTGTCTCTTGACCATGACCATACCTTCCTTTGTGTGGGGACTGTCAATTTCACGCCTGTTGAAAGAAAAAGAATTATTTTCTGCTGGTCACTGCCCTTCAAAATCTCTGAGTGAGAGAGGTTGTGTAGGACTGGGGAGATGGCCCAGCTGACAAAGTGCCTCCTGCCTTGAGAGCATGAGGACCTGTGTTTGCATCCCCAGAACTCATGTGTAAAGCCAGTCCTGAGTGCCTGTAACCCCAGAGGTGAGTGTGCGTGTCATGGTGTGATGACAGATTGATCCTTGAAGCTCATTGGCCAGACAGCCTAGCTGAATCAATAAACTTCAGATTCACCAAGGGAACCTGTCTCAAAAAATAGTTGGAGAATGATCGAAGGAAGACACCCAGTGTCAATCTTTGGCTTCTACACAAGTGCACATATCCACACTAACAAGTACATATTCACTGCACATACACTGTTCAAGCACACACAAAAGTTGTCAGTTTGTTGAACAGAACATCTAAAGACTCTAAAACTAAAAATTGCCTAGAAATTAGAACCCCAACCAAAAAAAGCTGCTGGTCTCCCATAGTTCAGATGACTGGGGGATTCAGACGAAGACCTGACCTGGTTAGGAGGGACCTCAGGATCCTTCTTTAGCTGAGTTTCCACAGTGATGCAGTGGGCTGAGTACAGGCCCGCCGGGTGAGCACATCCTTGGAATCGCCTCTTCTCTTCCTGAAAGACAAGAGACTTGGCACAGAATGTAGGTCAGGTTTGTGTCCAAGATTCTTTTCTCTTTTTCCAAGACAAAGTCTGCGAAGGAGCTTGGCTGGGAGTGGTTTGCGACAGGGAGAAGAGAATTTAACATTTGTTGACGATCTCTGACGTGTTATTCCAAGACTGGAGTGTGACTGTCATTACATTGGTCTCCATGAGTCTTGTCAATTTGGGGTTCTCGTTGTCCCCTTCACAGGCAGGGAAGTAGAGACTGAGAGGTCATGCACGGGCCAAAGAATCAGGAAGGACAGGCAGGATCTTAAGCTATATCATTTGGCTCCTTTATACCTGCTTCATGGGAAAGGTAGGGTGACCATTTTCTTGGTGGGTCTTGTTTTCTCCACAGAACCAAACAGAGCTCAGGGCTCTTGGGCTTCTGTCAGTGAGTCTCCACAGGCCAGGACACTGTTCTCACTTCCGCATTTTCATTCTCTCTTTACCAAGCAAGCACCTTCCAGTCAATGTGAGGTTAAAACAAGGCAGCTGGGCACGGAACACACACCGACATCCCCGCATTCTGGAGTTCAAGGGAAGCCTGGGCTACAGAGTAAGACTTGTCTTAAATTAAAAAAAAAAAAAAATCAAAACAACCACATCAAGATCCCTAACAGAGACAAAAATAAACCTTAGCATTCTTCCACTATATTCTCTCCATAGACCAATATGTTTCACTTTCCAATACAGCTCCCCAAAGTGTCATTCAGATTCTAGCACTGTGTTCCTACCACTTTCTATGTCTCAGATCAAGCTGGATTCTTCTCTCAGTTTTTCACAGCAGGTGCACCACCACGCCCACTAATTACCTTTTTTGGGGAAAAAAAACCACCTTATTTTCTGTTTGTGTATGCTGTGTGTGTGTGTGTGTGTGTGTGTGTGTGTGTGTGTGTACTTGCCACAGCGAGGTGCAAATGCCAAAGAACATCATTGTGTGTCAGTTGGTCCTCTCGTTCACCTTGTTTGGGACAGGGCTTCTTCTTTTGTGTACAGCAGGTTGGCTGGCTTGAGAGTGTCTTGAGAGTCTCCTGTCTTACCAGAGCAGCACTGACATTACACATGGACACTATGTGAGTTCTGAGGACTCAACCTCATGTCCTTACAATTGCATAGCAGGGGCTTTTGCCCATTGAGCCACCTCCAGGCCTAAATTACCTTATCGCCGTGACGCTCATCACACTTTTTGTTCCCCTTGCATTTGGGGCTCAGCAACACTAACACCTAGCTATAGCTGACTCAGGCTAACCCTGTGTGCCTTTTTTTGATGGATTCATACTCTCTACATTTTCCTTTGACCTCTCCGGGACCCCTTTTCTGCCTCCCTTTCAAGCTCTCTTTCCTCCATTAAACTTTCCAATGTCCATGTTTTCAGAGCCTGGTCCAGCTTCCCCTCTTCTTCTGTTGTTCTTCATCCTTACCCACATCCATGGCCTTTAAACCTCCTTGACATGTCTCTGTCTGTCTACTTAAGGGGTTACTAAGATCCCTCCATGCAATTGACTAGATAACATACATAGCCCTCTGTGTCTGTGCGTTCCACACCTACAGATTCCACCAACTAGACTGAAAATAATTTTTTTTAAAAACTTGCATTTGTATTAAACACAAACAGATCTTTTTCTTGTCATGTTCCCTATTATACACTATGAAAACAATTTATATAACATTTACATTGTATTAGGTATGATAAATGAACTAGAGGTGATTTAAAGAATATGGAGGATGTGTGTAGGATATGCAAATGTTTTATCATTTAGTACTAGGGACTTGGGCATCCTTGGGTTTTGTTATTTTGGGGGAGCATCCTGTGGATACCAATGGATAACTATAATTTAGGCTTTGGACCTATATGGTGTCTTATACAACTATTGAACTTTGTCATCGATTGTAATTCAACCACAGACATGGCTATGTTTCAATAGAACTTTGTGTATGGACACTGACATTCAAATTTTATATAGTTCAATGTGTTAGGAGATACTCTTCTTCTTTATCCTCCCAGCCAAGTTGAATTTTGATAATTTTCCCATGCCAGGAAATAATGCACATCTTTTAATTTTTCCAGCCATTAAAAAACTTTACAAAATTCATATAATTTTCACATCAGAAAACGTTACCCTTTTGGGTTTTTTTTTTTTTTGTATTATTAAAATGTTAAGCCAGGCAGTGGTGGTGCACACCTTTAGTCCCAGCACTCAGGAGGCAGAGGCAGGCAGATTTTTGTGAGTTTGAGGCCAACTTGGTCTATGGAGCTAGTTACAGAACAGCCACAATGAAACCCTGGTCTTGGGAATGGGCAGAGAAGTTGAAAACAGGATGGAGAGATGGCTCAGTATTGGCTGCTCTTGCAGAGGACCCAGGACCCACATGGCAGCTACTCACTGTCTTCTGTAACTCCAGTGCCAGGGATTAGATGTTGCCTTCTTCTCAGTGCTACAAGCACTCTGTGTGAGTGTGTGTGTGTGTGTGTGTGTGTGTGTGTGTGTGTGTGTGTGTGTGTACATAATATGCATACAACCTCAGGCAAACACACATACACATATGATTAAAAAATACTTTTAAAAAGTGGTAAAAGCAGATAGGAAAGCCAGACTGTTGTACTGGCTCACATGCATGTGTTATGAACACCCCACACCAGCATATTCAAATCTAGCTGTGGACTTCTACCCCCAAATCTCAGTGTCCCCAGCTCACAAAGGACATTTTTATATAGTTAGCTTCTTGGTTTAAGAAACGTGAGTGTTGCCCTCGCCACATCCTATTTCCCACTCCTCTCCCCCTAGCTATCACAAAGGCTCCTGTAGAGTCACCTAAATATATGTCAAGGGATAATGGTGAGAATTGTGTGCTGTGGCTTTTATTTTGGAAATTTTGAGTTTTATATCTATAATGACTCTGTTTTTGTATTAACTTATTTTCTATTACTGTAATAAAATACACAAAGCTGGGTAATGTATAGAAAAAAAATAACTTGCTGTGGGGCACACCTTTAATCCCAGCACTTGGGAAGCGGAGACAGGTGGATCTCTGTGAATTCAAGGCTAGCATGATATACATAATGAATTTCAGGACAGCCAGGGCTATATGGAGAGACTCTGTTTTACAAAACAAGTTCATTTATTTCAGTGTTTTAGGAGTTCCAAGACATGGTGATGGCGTTGGCTCCGCTCTGATAAGGAGATCATGGCAGGTGGCACTACAGCAGGAGAGCCCACAGAAAGGCTTCCGGGATCAGTTCTCCTCTCTCTAAATAACATTCCCACTGAGGACACTGACCACCCAGTCCTCTAGGCTCTACCTCTTAAAGGTTCCATCAGCCCCTCACATTGCATACTGGGGATCAGGCTTCCAGTACAGGAAGGCTTGGAGGCTACACTACAGTCAGACACAGCACACATGCAAAGTCTAGCCTGGACACCTTTTTTAAAAATGGTAACTTTCCCTCATTGGTGAACCCTTTATTAAAAAATGTTTCTTTCTGCACATGTGCACAAATAGACTTTACATTTTATCATACGACTGTTCATAGTCTTCTCTTCACTGGGATGCCAGCTCTACAAGATTGTGTGTGTCTGTGTGGAGGTCAGAGGACAAATTGCAGGATTCAATTCTCTCCTTCCACCACTTGAACTCTGGGTACCAAATTCATGCCATCACCTTGGCAGCAAGTGCCTTTATGGGCTGAGCCATTTTGACAGTCCAAGGATAGAGATTGTTTTCATCTGTCTGTGCACTGAAATGTCACATACCTGGAGCAGTGCCTGGTAATGTAGGGCTCACCTGGAATGTGTCACACCCACAATTGCTGCTAAGGCTGAGCTTCTTTCATCGGCTGCTCAGGATCAGTTGACATAGTCACACCTACTCTTTAAGGTAGAGCAGTGGCTCTTAGCCCTGGCTGCCTGTTAGAATCGTCTGGGAGCTTTAAAAGTCCCCTGCTTAGGCCAGAGCCATTAAATTAGACCATCTGGGGATGAGAACCCCAGTGATCAGAAAACAAGACTTTCCACTTACAAAAACCGGGTTTTGTTGGGAAAAGGAAGCATTTGTGGGCCCTGTGGGTTCCTCACTGAGATGACTAGGTGTCCAAGCACAAAGACTTGGAGAGTGCCACACAGAGGCATCAGCTGGACAGAATCCTGAGTCAAGGGTCATTGCTGACACAGTAACAGTTACATATCATTCCAAACTCCTCTGTGGATAAACTTTAGGGTAGGAAGCAGGAGCTTCTACCCATTTCTGTGATGGCATTTAGGTATTATTGAGGGAGACCTAGAGGTGTGCAATAGGGTGCTTAATGGGGTGTGGCCCTTCCTTCCTATTTGTTTCTGCATTTTTGGGGAGAGGATTGACAGTGGCACTATGGGAGACAGGCAATTCCCCCAAAATTGCCTTAAAGTTCAATTTTATATCAATAAATCTTTATATAACCCCTTAATAAATGTTAATCCTTTATATAATCAATTGCCAATAAATAATTCTTACAATAAATTTCTTTCTTTTTTGTAGAAAATTCTAGAATTTTGTAGAATTTGTACAAATATAAAATTTGTAAAATTTCTAGAATTCTACAGATATTGATGGAGGAACACTTAGATAGGATAACCTGCACTGGGATTAATTTTGTCTCTTTCATAGGCTTGTGAATGAGGTAAGAAAATGGCTTGGGGCCCTAAAGAGAAGTTGAGTGGATGCTGTAGATGGGGACCACTGGTGTCAGGAGCAGGAGAACCATACAGGGTAGTGGGAAGGAAAACTCTAGGTCAGCACAGGAGAAGGGTTCAGCCTTTTAGGTTTCCTGAGCCAATGAAAGGAGACACATGGTGGATGTGGATGGTCCAGTGGGGAGTAGATCATGACAGATGAAATCAGCTGCAAAAACAGAACACAAGCCACACCAGCAAAATGATACTGCTGTAGGGATTGGGGGCAAGGCTGATCCATGGGAGGGGATGCTCCTGGTTGTCTCCACAGGACTTAGCAAGGACCAGAGGCCAATGCATTGACTTGGAGTCCTTTGCTAGGCCCCACAGTCTCCCAAACCATTCTAGACCTGGGTTATGTTGTTCCTTTATATATCTTTTACAATTGCCATTTCATAGAGAGGTGGGTAATTGCTCAAAAATTACTTTCTGTCAAGATTGTAAGGCCCATGAGGGCATAATCCATGTACATGCCCCTAGAGGCTAATGGGCTGATGTGTGATACATTAAAAGGAAGAATTTTTAATGAGTGTAGGGAGGAAAAAGTAGGACTCATACCCTTAGGCTTTTGTAAGGAGTTGATCCAGGGTTCCAGATACTAGGCATAGTTGTGTAGTCCATTCAGTGCAGAAGGAGGGCCTTCTCCTTGGGTGCTAAGAACAGGAACCCCACTCTTGCTGACTTGTATAGATCTGGCCTTGTCTCCATACAACAGCAAGTGATTTATTAGCTTTGGGCACAGATGCTGGAGTCTATCACAGCCCTTTTCTTCTACTCCCTTGACAGCTCTGAGGAGGCCTCGTTCTGGCCAGCAGCTCTCCAGATTTCCATCCTCTGACCTTCTCACTGGGTGTCGGGCTTTCCCCCACCTCCTGCC
This sequence comes from Sigmodon hispidus, assembly GCA_004025045.1. NCBI lineage: Eukaryota > Metazoa > Chordata > Mammalia > Rodentia > Cricetidae > Sigmodon > Sigmodon hispidus. The sequence continues at coordinate 34,193 of PVIH01008795.1, read as the reverse complement.
AACAGGAGCCCCTGTTGTCCGGCATCTTCCTCATCTCTTTCCTGTCTCTAGACCTGAGGTCCCATAAAAAGTCACTTTGGTCTTGATCAATAGACCATCTTAGTAACAAGGGAGATGTTGGCGAGCAGCACGGAGCCTCATAGGCTGGGGCGGGAGCAGACAGCCCTTTCTTTTCCGGATGATGCATTAGGCTGTGTCAGCAGGTTTTGCTTTTTTATGAGGGTGTATATGACTCCCTAAAGAAAAGTTACAAAGGAGTCAGAAAAAGGCAGGAGTGTGGAAGAGAGCGGAGGAACATTTACAAAGGCTGAGTTTCATTGTCTGTCCCTTCACCAGGTTCTCTCAGACTGGCCTTGAACTTGCCATGTGAGAGGTAGCACTGAACTTCTGCTCTAGGCTCCACCTCCTGAGTGATTGGACTGTAGGGATGGACCACCATACCTGATTTTATGCAGTGCTGAGATGGAACCTAATAGCGTCCCATCTTCATATTATCCTTTCTTTCAGGAGCTTTGAGAACACCAGCATTTGCTTAAGAGTGCCACACAGTATGAGATCATCCTTACACCATCTGTCATGTGTGGGCTCGCTGCTACCCATGCACCACCCTCATAAAGGCTGTCACTACTTTGGCCTGGTGTGCTGCCTCTGGCCTGTCTGTCTCCCATTACCCAGATGACTCCCAACCTCTCCCTGAATATCAGTCCATTCTCTCCTCATTCTGTCCTCTGGTTAAGTGTTCCATGGCACCAGGTGCCTTTCTTTTATGGAAGACATTTTCTATGGCTGGAACTTGACATTTATTCCAGTGTTTGTTATTATGTACCTGACCCACTGGTCTGTAAGTGACAATGACAGCTTTGTTCTCCCTTTAGCATTCAGTGGTATGTGGTATTAAGTAGGTCCTTATTAAATAGTTGTAGATTGAATTAATGGGCTGTGGAGAGCTGCATGTAGCCACACCTTGCATTCTCCCTGCACGAAAAGATGGCGCTGGCTTCTGCCCTCCACCTTCCACATGGTGAGCGCTCTCAGTGACAAACTATCCCATAATTCCTAGGCTGAGGATCTGGCTTGCTTCCGCATACCTGGACCTATGGGTAGTGCCCACGTGGCGTACTGGGGTTGGCTGCCCAGAGGCCATTTAGGCTGCGGGCGGGTTTCCCCGTGGTCAGAAGGAGAAGGAATGAGAAAGAACATGTAGCAAGTCAGTCAGTCCCCGTCATAAGTAAGTAAGTAAATCAGAAGTCAGAAATCAAGGTTCCTGAATAAAACTGCTGAAAGAAGAGCCAGGTGTCGCATCTTCCTTGCGGGACGAGGTTGCGCATGACAATGGACATGGTGTGTATTTTTGGAAAGAACTCCAAATGATTCATACCTCCTGGACTTCTGAAAGAGGGGTCTCCTCTCCTTGGCTGAGGCAGATGATCTATTGATTTGTTTCAAATGAATGGAGGACAGCATAAATGGAGTGGACTGAGGCTCTTTGAATCCACATGTTGAAAACCTCAGGGGTTTTGTTGGTAGAGTGCTTGCCTATCATGCATACAGACCTGAGTTCAGTCTCTCACATCTAAACCAGGCATGCTGGACCATGCCTTCAATTTCAGCACTTGTGAAATAGACACAAGAGGATCTTCAGAAGTTTAAGGATGTCTTTAGCTACATAGAGAGTTCAAAGCCAGCCTGGGCTATATGAGACTGGTCTGAAAAAAAAATAAACCAATTAACCAATCATCCTAATGCAATATGTGATGGTATCAGAGTGGCAGAGTCTTGGGATGTAATTATCTAACTGGGGTTTGACTATGATAAGACTGATATGACGAGTGTTGTTTACAGAACCTACTGTATTACAGGAGTCAGGAGTTACACAACAAAAGAACTCTCACAGTGAGTCCAACAGCTCACTAGTGTGTAGAAGCCTGTCTTCATCATGAACACATTCAAGTTTTCCCCTGGGCATCACTCTGTCCTTACACTACCATCCAGGAGCAGCTTTTTCATATACACACCCCAGGGGGCCCTCTGGGTTTCTCTGTCTGTACTACTTTACATAAGCATTTGGGCAGATCAGAGTACCAACCTCACTAGCAAGCCACCCTTGCCCAATTCTCTGAATAGCTCATTTTCACAGACTATCCTGCCCAGCCCTAGGTCACTTCTGAGGCCAGAGTTATGAACTGCTCAGACATCTTACGAGAGATCCTCAGCATTGTATTTGAGCAGCAATAATGAGGAAAGGGTGATGGCAGGCAGAAATTGTCCTTCAAGGACGCCTAGCTTCCAGCTCCAGTCACTTAACCTCTCTCCTCTGTGGGCTGCAGGCCTGGCTTGGCCAGCACAGCAGATCACAGGAGCAGCACCCTCTTCCAGGCTAGCTGTGACTGGACAGTAGGAGCCAGGTTGCCGCTGACCAGTAGGGAACCCCTTTCTTCTCTTTTGATTGGTTCCAGCTTCCCAAGGCTTTAGAGAGAAGGCCCCCTTGGCTGGGGGCAAATGAAATGCTTCTCTGGAAGTCATTTCTAAAGCGTGGCTGCTGTGAAACTGCCAAGGGGAGAAGTTTTTGTTTATGATTAGAGACCTCTAAGCAGGGCCGATTTCCTGCTGATGACAATGTCCTTCCCGGATCCATAAAGCTTGCTGATTGTCAGCCTAACTGGAGATCTGGTAAGAGACCTTACCTTAAGATATATAGAGATATATACAGGGAGATATAGAGCAATGGAATTCTCTTCTGGCCTTCACCTGTGCACATGAACTTGTACACACACACATACACACACACACACAAAGAAAGGAAGAGAGAGGTCTAAAACAAAATGGGTACTGATATCTATCATAGATAAAGAAACTGAAAATCTATCTACCATCTACTTATCTACCATATCTATTGTCTATCATATCTATCATATATTATATATCATATCTATTTGTCTATGCATTCATCCACTCCTTTACTGTCTGCCTACCTAGTCTTACCATCCATCTATCATCAATAACCAAGCAGTTATGAACAAAAAGAAACTTGCAGCCTAGGGCATCCAAATCATAATCAATAGCCATAAGACTGTCATTTGGTTATTCTGGGTTATATTCTTCTAAATGTCCCAGGGATTCTGAAGACAGAATCAGAACCACTGGCAAAAATTCCATCAAAGACAGAGGCCTCCATGGGTAAAGCATTTTCTTGTGAGGACTGGAGTTTGTGTCTCTAGCACTGTGTAAATGCCAGCTGGACATAGTGGCCTGTCTGTAACTTCAGGGATTAGAAGGTGCACATGGGATCTCTGGAGAAAGATGGCTAGTTAGACAGGTCCTCTCCATAAGCTCTGGATTCACTTGAGAGACCCTATCTCAATGAATACAGTGTAGAGCAATTGAAGATTTCCCATGTCAGCCTCAGGACTCTATATGGACTTTATATATGCACATGTGCTCATCTCATATACATGTGAACATATATATATATATATATATATATACACATTCACAAACATCTCACACACACACACACACACACACACACACACACACACACCAAAGAAAAACCAGAGGCAGAGTGTATGTCTCCATAAAGGTTATCCCAGGTAGGGTTGGTCATGAAGAAAGGATGAGGCATGGAAGTGGTATTACCTATTATATGTAACAATATTATATAATGTGGTCACTCTCTAATAGACAAGAAAAGAATGACATTTCTCTTTTCCTTTGATCACTAGTGTTCATACATTCCTTACTTGTTTTCCTGTAACAGTTACAGTCCCCTGCTGTTACTCAGGGGATAATGCCCAATGTAATTGAATTCACCCAGCACTGATAAACCAGGGATACAAAAGATGAATAATGTCCAGATGTCCTGACAAGATCTACTGTGCTCTGGCCTTGACCTGCACTAGACACACTGGCCTCTTCCAGGCCCTCTCACCATCAGGCCATCCCAAAGGTAAGTCTTAACACCAGAATTCTTTTTCTTCCACTTTCTAGATAATTCCTTCTTGTCCTTAGCTCAAAGGACATGCATCCCCAGGGGAGAGTTCTCTGCTCTTCTAGAACTCAGGTAGACCAGGTTCCCCCTTCTACATCTGTTTGTGGTCTGGCTTCTTTTTTCTTAACTACACTTGGTGTTCAATGCATGGCAGACTCTCTGTAGATGGTGGTGGGATGAACAGATGATAGCCAACAATATGAATATTTGTCTTTTCTTAAATTAAAATGTAATATTTATCTTTCTATCATTCTCCTTCAATTTAGTTACATTTCTCTTTTTAAATTCAATACTACTTTCTGTGCTATGTAGTCAAGTAGAAATTATTTATTGCTTTTATAATATTATTTAAAATGTAACTCACAACTGTATTTGGGGAGATTTATTGTAAAATATGTACTTTTTTCTCTTTTATAATTAAAAAATAATTTAAAAATTTCTCTTATAGGTATATATTATATACTGAGCATGCTCCTTGTTAGTCTCTAAGAGCCATGACCTCTGAACTCTGACATCAGGCCACACTCACCTCTGTCTGAGCTCTGATGTCAAGCCCCCTTTAAAGCGAGGTTCCCATGTTCGTCTCGCTCTCTCTCTGCCTGTCTTATCTTGGGAGCTCTCTATTTTTCTCTCTTTCTTCTTGCCTTCTCTGCTATTATGATCATAACCTTTCTGTTAATCATAACCATATTCATCTGACAACAAAGGTCTTTTCTACATAGAAACAGTCATTAAGAGTTCTCCTGTTATCTGCTGCTGCCTTCTGCTGTTTTCCTGCATTCCCATGTCCAGCCATAGAAACCTGCCGCCAGATAACTGGGTATATGCAAAACATACCAAAATATGCACAAATCTGAACACTCCCTCCAGCCTATGACCCTTTACTTACCTCTTCCCATCATTCCCTTGTGATATTAGAGGCAATTTTGCTTCCTTCATTTAAATTACAGGCACATGAACTTATGTGACTGAATGGAATCTAGGAATCATAAACAATAGAAAATATTTATCTGTAGAAATTTCTGAGACCAGTTTAATTAACTTGATATGAGTGACTCCAGCCTGAACTCTTAAGTTTATGGTGGGCTCCTAGGAAAACAACATGTGGAGTGGGTACCATTACAGGTGCTAGACTAACAACACACAGGGTACAGGAGTAACCAACCACAAACATGTTCTGATTTGAGAACTTAGGGACGTGGGCCAGAGATGGCCTGTCAAAGAATTAGATGCTCCTGGTGGATTCTGAAAGGCAGCTAGGAACTTTCCAGCAGATGAGAAGGCATTGCTGGCTAGAGAGGACTGTGTACCACCACAATGGACTAGAATATGGGGATACTGTGGATGGCCTTGGATAGTACTTTTTACCTAAAAGGATGGGTTTGGGTTAGTGGGAAAACTCTATCAGATGCTATTTGGATACAGATTTCAGCTGTGGGGTTAAATTGTGACCACTCCTTGCCATCCACCAAAAATGTTCAGCTAACTCTGAACTATCCATCAACATGGCTACATTTGAAAGTGAAGTGTTGCAGGTATCACTGAGTTGATTTCTTGAAATGGGAACATTCTGAGTTAAACTGAGAGTATCCTAAATCTAATGACAAATGTCTTCATAAGGAGGAGCAAAGATACACACAAAGGAAGGGGTCCTCAGTGGAGGAAGCCCAGTGAAGATGGCAGCGGAGTGGTTCTCAACCTTCCTAATGCTGTGACCCTTTAATACAGTTCCTCAGGTTGTGGTGACCCCAATTATAAAATTATTTTGTTGCTACTTTGTAACTGTCATTTTTCTACTGTTATAAATCTTAATGTAAATGTAGAATGTCTGATATGTGACCCACAGGCTGAGAACTAGAGTGATGCACATGCAAGTCCAGGAATAGAAACAGATGTCATGTGCGAGAGTAAGGCAGGCAGAGGCTTCTTCCTGGAGCCTCCAGGTGAAACCAGCTGTTGAATTGTTCGAGAATTCTGGCTTCTAGAACTCTGAGCAAAAACAGCTGGGTTTTAACTACTCACTTTGTGGTAGGTTGTTAGGGCTGCCACAGATCACCAGTGTAGGTGCCTGGACCTAGTATAACTCTACGATTGGTGATCATGGAAGCGGGACTCCAGAGAGGGGTCTTGTGAGCATTTGATTTTGATCCTTTCCCTTTGCTGCTTAGCAGGGAGCAAACCACAGTTAGAACAGACTAAAAAGATTCTTGGTAAGCAGCAAATCTGGTGCTGTCCAAAGGGGTCTACTGGCAGTATCTGTGGATAAAAATCTTCCAAAGTGTGTGTGTGTGTGTGTGTGTGTGTGTGTGTGTGTGTGTGTGTGTGTGTGTACTTGAGGGCCTGTGAAGAGCCTAAAGGTAACCTTGGTATCATTCTTCAAGGATGTCCACCTTGTTTTATTCTTGCAGAGATTGGGCCTTGCTGATTAGTCTGGACTGACTGGCCAGCAAGCCCCAGGACCCACCTGCCTCCAGTTCTCCAGTCCTGGGGTTGTAAAGTGCACCGTTGTGGACCCAGCTTTTGCACAGGGGTCTGGGGATTGAATTCAGGCCTTCATGCTTGTGTAGTACTTTACCAGCTGAGCTACAGCTGTAGCTCTCACAAGAAGCCTGTCAGTACCTCATCTAGTAAGATGCTCCTGGTGGACTGTCTGACTCTGGGGATTTGGTCTCACTCTTTGCTCAGTGAAGATACTCTAAAGGAACTGCTGGTGAAATGCAGGCCCAGAACAGCAGAAGAAAAAGGTGATGTGGTGGTCACAAGCTCCTGGATATAATTTTACTGCTGTGCAAATGGAATCTCTCTTTCCTCCCTTCTGGGAGTCCACAGGGCTCTGTCTAGAAATGGATGGTCTGTGCTTGGTGGCTGTGGAGTAACATGTGGGGTTCTCTTCTCACTGTGGGGACAGCTGCTACAGGGAACAGGATTGCACTAGCTACACTGACCTGATGAAACCTTAGCCCCTATGGGATGTCTTGTTCCTCTGGCAAAGTGCCCTGGAGGCTTCCCTGTGTTCTGATTCTTCCAAATCTTCCTGGCCTTATAAGATACCCTGGAGCACCTGTCGTGACTAGATCACGTGTTCTCCCTTCCCCTCAAGATATGGAGAAGCAACTGAGCCTGCATATATGCCAGGCATGCTCCCCTGAGTCACTTTTCCCGACAGCTTCTGTCTACACGTTCTCAGATGTCTCTTTGGGTTCTGGCTAGAAGCCCCTTGGCTTGGAATCCATGAGATCTAAGCTTGGTGACGGCTTTCCCTGCCTGACCTCAGAGTGTCATTGGCAGAAATGGAAAGGAGAAGAATTGTGGAGGACAGAGCAGGGCGAGGAGGGGAGCATGAGGTGGTGTCAGGGAGAGTGTCTGGGGATATCTACAACTGCACCAGAACCTCCCCAAAGCTGAAGAAAAGCTCAGGTCCCAGGTGATCGGACTGTGTGATGTGGGATAGGATCATGACCCCATTCCACCATTTCTATCTTGTGACTTGAGGGTAGTTTAGCATCTCTGAGCTAGGTTTCTCTTTATGTGAAATAATAAAATGCTAAGAAGAGATTATCATGAGCTTCAAGAATAACCGTTACTATTAGTTACCAACTATGTCCTTCATGTTGGATGGTTCTAACTCTCTAAATGTTCTCTATAGGTCTTTGGCCTTCCACTTCTAATTCTGCCTGTCTTTTATTGCAGTATAACTGACATATAATACATTGCATATTGAGGTTTGATATATGTTGACACATATACATACTCATGAAACCATCCCTACCATCAAAATAACAAAAAGATCCATCATGCCCTTATTTTTCTTTGTGATCTCTCCGTCCCATTTCTTCTTTCCTGACCCTTCTGTTCCCAGCGACTTATTTTTCTCATTACAAATAAGTTTATTTTATAGCATGCTATTACAACAGAATCATATATGTGGAGAAATCCAGCTTCTTTTGGTGAGTCTAGTGATTTGAGATCCACCAGTGGTTGGTGTGTCTGTCAATGACCTTTTCTTTTTTTTTGTTTGGAATTTTCAGGATGTATCACACTTGCTTACTCCTTCACCTGCCTGTTGGTTTTAGGTTATTTCAGGTTTGAGATAGTTTGAATACAGCTGTGAATAAATACCCTTGTTACCATTGTGAACATAAAATTTCACTTCTGTTGAACAAACATTTAAGAGTGGAAGGGAGTTGTAAGTTTAATACCTTAAGAAACTGCTACTTGTGCTGGAGAGATGGCTCAAGGTTAAGAGCACTGACTGTTCTTCCAGAGTCCTGAGTTTCATTCCCAGCATTCACATGGTGGCTCATAACCATCTATGATGACATCTGGTACCCTCTTCTGTATACCGTATACATAATAAATAAATCTTAAAAAAAAAAAAGAAACTGCCACTTGCTTTCTTAAGAGTGCATATGCTATGCATACCTACCAAGAATATCCAGGCCTACCTTGTCACTCTTTGCTAAAACTTAATACAACTAGTTGGTTTAATTTTATATTTCAGTGGGATGTACTGGCTTGAATTTGTATTCCCTTGATGGTTAATGGCCTGGGATATGTTTTCTTGTGCCATCTAGATATGTTTTTTAATGAAGCATCTTCAGTATCTTGTGCTTATTTTGAAAATGGAGTCAGATGTGGAATTTCATGCCAATAATCCTATCCCTTGAGACACTGAGGCAAGAGGCTGAAGAGTTTTAAGCCAGCCCAGGAAATAGGAAGACTGTGTTTCAGAAACTACAACAAAATACTCATAAAAGCAAGCTGTATGCTTTCTGATTACTTAGCTTTCAGAGGTTGTTATGTATTGAAGATACAAGGTCTAGTTAGGAATCTTTGAAAATGTTATCTTCACATTGTGGCATGTCTTTTTTTAGTTTCTTAACAATTCTGCCAAAGAACAGAAGTTTCTAATTTTAGTGATGTCCAGTTTTTTCAGCATTATCATTTTACAAATTGTAACATTTGTGTTGACTCTAAGGAATCTTGGCCTCAATTAGCATACAAAGATTTTTTTCCTGGCTTTTATTCTGGATGTATCATGGCTTTGTGCTCACAGTCAACCTTGTGGCCTGTTTTCAGCTGAGTGTTTTCTTGTAGGTATTTCTAAGCATTAAGTGGTTTTGTTGTTGTTTTCAATACTTGAGCAACAGATGTTTAAACAACTACCACCTTCACACTGGATTATCTTGAAAGACCCCCAAATGAGGACCTTTCCTCAGAAGGAGACCCCGAGTCCCAGAGACCAAACTGAGCCACGAATATCAGATGCAACTGCATGAGGGTTTACTGGGGGGCGAAGGTACCTCCGGGCGGCAGCAACTCAGGGAGCTAACTGGTGCGCCGAGGCTTTGTTCAGGGGCTTTTTATTGCATAGGGGAGAGCAGGAGGCAGACTTACAGAAGCAAAAGGCGTGGTTATAGGGAAAACAAGGAAATCATTTGTTCATTTTTTTTTTAAACTTTATTTATTATTTATTTATTTATTTATTTGCCTTGGTGTTTGCCTGGAACTGGAACTACAGACAGTTGTTAGCTGCCATGTGGGTGCTGGGAATCGAACCCGGGTCCTCTGGAAGAGCAGACGGTGCTCTTAACCGCTGAGCCATCTCTCCAGCCCCCATTTGTTCATTTAAACAACAACTTTTACTTATTGGATGAAGGCCTAGTGGCGGAAAGGAATGGCGGGAGGAAACGGTCGCTTGCTGGGAGGGGGGCTCCCTGAGCATTGGCCCTCATTACAGGCTTCTTGTGGTATGCAGTCCCGGTCATGTACTTCTGGTTATCTGATGGTTCCTTAGCAACCCTTCTACTATCTCCCTGCTTGCAGGCTTGTGCCTGTGTGTGGGGGCAGGGGAACCTTGGGCATGTCCGGGCAAGCCTGGACAAGTCACCTAAACTGAATGCCTGGGTCAAACCCTAGAACCCAGAGTCTTTCAATCTTTGTGCTTCTTTGTTGTTGCTCTTTTGAGATAAAGTCTCATTCTGTAGCTTAGGCTGGCCTTGAACTTTGAATGATTCTCTTCTTTCAGGCTCCGTAGTGCTGGGATTATAGGCAGGAACCACCACACTCAGTGACCTTTGCATCTTTCTTATCACACTATTGACCTTATGTGTTACAGGTCTATGTCTAATATTGTTCTATTATTAAATAAAACTCAGGAATCAGATAGTGGGGTAAAGGACAATGGAGGAACAATCAGGTGATCCTGCCTCTCCACATTTTCATATCAAAAAGTTTCTGGAATCTTTCTAAGCCCTCCTCCCATTCCTTTCTGTGTCTCTCTAGTCTAATCTGGGTCAGCCAAAAACTCTATGGTTAATTCTGGCCAGCTGATGGTTGACTCTGCCCTCTGATTTAAGGTTTAACTTTACTGTCAGTCTTAGGACTGTCAGAGTGCAATCAAAATATTCCACAACATTTCTCCTTTTTGTCCAAATAAAAGGGGCAGGATTTAACTCTAACACAGTAAAACTATATACAATAAGAAATATCAGTTATTGCTTAAATAAGAGAGGGCTTAAACTTAACGAAGTAAAACTATGTATAATAAAAACAATTATCAAGTAAGAATTACATTCACGCTGCCCAGTCCATTTACATTTGATAAGATCAGAGAAAATAGTACATTATCTATCCCATTTTGGTGAGTCCAAAGTTTTGTACCTAATTCACTTTCTATTGTAACTTATATTGCCAACCTAAAACTACCTTTTAAAACCTCAAGACATTTTTTAGATAAACAACTTAAGCTTTTATAGCTCTCAACCTTATACATTTTGCACCTCTTTTGTAATTTTTCTTTTCTGAATTTAGTAACAAGAAAAATTGAAACTATAACTATCTAGTCTTCAAACCCATAAAAGATTCTAGAAGAATATATTAACTGAGTAAACAGAAAGTGAAGAGCAAACAACCTGAAAACTATAGAAATGACAGAGACAGTTAGGTGCCTAAATAGTCACCCAGGGTTCCTCTGCAACCTTGGGGCATCCATCTTTAGCCTACAGGCCTAGAATATCAGACAGACATTTTGTGAAGCAGGAATTTTAAAGGACTGTCCTACTTTGTCTTGGCAAAGTTCACTAGTCACCTTTTTGTGTCTAACTTGTTCAGTTTGGAGAGCATATTGCTAGCTATTGAGGTAAGGGCAGGTTCTTGCTCAATGGCTAACTTTTGCCACAATAAAAGCAAACTCCGTATGGAGGTTTCATCAATGTCCATCATTCTTTTTTTTTTTTTTTTTTTTAAAACTTTATTCATTTATTTATTTGCCTTGGTGTTTGCCTGGAACTGGAACTACAGACAGTTGTTAGCTGCCATGTGGGTGCTGGGAATTGAACCCGGGTCCTCTGGAAGAGCAGACGGTGCTCTTAACCGCTGAGCCATCTCTCCAGCCCTCCATCATTCTTTTCTGAAGTAAATTGGTACTTCAAGGAGTAGATGTGCCTTACTGTCATAAAAAGTCTTATGTTATTAAAATATATTAAACGACAAAGTCTGTAGGTCTCTGAAGTGTTTGAAGAACATCTGTCTAGCTAAGATATATCTGTTTTAACTTAAAAACATACCTACAAACATGGTCACAAATTTGACTGTTAGATGACTAACTAATATATATTTCTTAATTATCTTAAATAGTTTGTAACAATAACTTTCAAGAGCTAGAAATTTACATCACATTGCTATATGAGCTGCATAGGGACAATACCTTAAACAAGAGTAGAAACATATACAATATTACAAAAATAAACTTTAACTTGTATCAGTATACAAAAATCCATACCAGTGTAGAATACTTAAGACTAGTAGTTTCTGTTTTAGATTCGATAATCTACCCTTTTGTTCTATTATTTCTATATGCCTCCTATTTTCTTTTCAGAAAGAGGTTCCTGAATCTAACCTCCTTTGCTCAGTTTTTTTCTGACCATGAACAGTAACAATTTGCAACCAATCCCCACCTCCCAAAATGACAAATATCCATAATCTAGCAAATGACCAAAACCTACCCATCCTACACATTCTTGGAAATGTGGATGCTGTATTCTTAAAATTACTTTCTGCTGCCTTGGGGCAATGTCATCTTTAGGGAGACTCTGAGAAAATTGAGATAATGGTCAAATCATGGTGAGCTAGCTGTTGTCTTGGTGTGATGTGAGAGTGCAGGACTGATCTGAAGTCCTCTCTGCAGTAGGCTATGAGGCTGGGCCACCTTAACTAACCATTTTGAAGTTGTCTTGAGCAGTTTATGGTCTAAAGCTGATATTTAGATGATGTTTGTCAGCTTTGTGGTGTTAAAAACGCACCACAATCCAGGTGTATTTGTCATTGTGAGACCCCATCATCTTCTTATAGATTTCAAAGGTCACTGCCAGAAATGGTCACAGGTCACTGCAGAAAACTTAAACATCTCACATGTCATATGCAGCAGATCTCTGAGAGGTTATAAATTCACATCCTATTAAGCATATCTGGGGTCCAAAAACTTAATTCCTAGTTATCTGCTATAGACCCTAGCCTGAAATCATATATAGAAAGCTAGATGAAGCCTATTTCTAGAATTAGTTAGTACTCTATATGGCCATTAATATCACAACAGAAAGCTTAAATATATATGTTAATCTTATAAATTTTGAGGTAATATTTATGCCCCAAGAAAAGTTTTGAAGAGTCAAAATAAAACCAAAGGATGATGAGATTAGTAATTGTAGAATAGTATCTACTATTATAGCTCTGCCCCAACCCTAACTTTGGAGAGTTTCCATTTTTGGCAGGTTATATCTGATCAAATGAAAGGCATTTGTTAATCTTACAATTTAGTTTAGATTGAATAGCCACACTATTTGATGAACTATTGCCTCTCCTAATCAAGAGGTCTCTTTTATTCAAATTTAATCTTTATCAATCTTGATGGTATCCACAGCTTTTCTTCTCCTGTGGGAACAAAAGCAAAACCTCTTCTTCAGTGTAACACATGTCCTGGTTTCCATTCTGAGGTCAACACATCTTTATACAGGCTGATTTAGTTTAGCCGTTTTCCCCTACACTAGCTAATGCCTCTCCACAGCTGTTGTTCCTTTCTCATTAGCATTTAAAAATTTAAAGTTAATAAAGAATTGTGTAACCTATCTCTCTGGGGGTCTTTATTATCCCTTTCTGTTTATTAAGTATATATTTAGAGTACAATTAGATCTTTTATAACTGTTTGTCTTGTAGGATTGTATGGTATACCTGTAATATGTTATAATTTGTTATATGCAAAAAACAGTTTCATTTTACTAGAGACATAAGCTGGAGCATTGTTGTCTTAATTTATACAGGTATTCTCATAATGGACATAACTTCTAATAAATGTGCAGTTACAGAATCAGCCTTTTCAGAACTCAAGTAGCTGACCATTAAAACCCTGAATATGTATTTATGATATGGTGAATATAATCTATTTGCCAAATTCTGTTTCTGGGTTATGTTCTACAGGTGGTAGAGTTTGGTTATACAAGGAGCAAGTAGGACATTTTCTTATGATTTCCTTGGCTTCCTGCTGAGTGATAGAAAAATTTTTCTTCAAACCTTTGCTGTTAGCATGTATTTCTTATGAAGTTCTAAGGCTTGAAGTACATTTCCTACCAATAGCTTTTTCAATAATGTTCCATCATTACCTTGGGCTAGAGGGCCTGGTACATCTGTATGGGAATCTGATATGTGTTATATACAAGAGATGATTTCTCTTTCTGATTATCTCTGTAATTTAATAAATAACAAAACTAATTCTGAATTATCTGGAAAGAGTTCAGCAGTTTCAATATGTAAAATGACTCTTTTTTGCATATTGAAAGTCAGTAAGTATATTAAGAGGTTCAGGGAAATCTATTAATACCATGAGAAGAGCATATAATTTTGACTTTTGAACAGAATCATAAGGGCTTTGAGCCACTTTACTTATTTTTCCCGACTTATGTATCATCCATTGTGGAACTATACAGAGTCCTAACTCTCTAAATTGCAATATTGTCCCCCATTCTTAATGTGGGAAAGACTAAAGAAAGAAAGAAAGAAAGAAAGAAAGAAAGAAGTAACCTAATTCCCTCCTTAGGAATCCTCAGTTGTCTCACCAGATGACTTTTCAGTTTGTCCACAACAGTGACTATGATGATGGCAGAGCTTTGCTGGGTGGCAGTGGTGCTAAGCTATCTGTGTTGGGGGTGGGTGCAGGGCAGCCAGGCTAGCTGAGGTCATAGGGAGCTGCCCTGCACCCTCCTTAGGGAGAGGGAGCAAGCTGCCTGAAACGTGGACACAGGAAGACATGCTGGAGAAACCCGTGTGGCGGGAAGCAAGTGCACAGGAAGCCTAAATGACAGAGCTGGCGGTCAATGGCTGGCTCTGGTGGCTGCAGAGATGACTGCAGCTGCCACTGCAGTGTTAGAGGCCTGAGTGGGCAGCCTGGGGTGCACAGCCCGGGATGCAACTGTTGCAGGGAGACTGTAATAGGAAAAGCCCCTGTTGAGAAAAGCCATGGAGACACAGAGAAATGGTGACTTTAAAAGCTGCTGCATGATCTCGCTAGGTGGTGGATGTCAGATGTAGTAATTGCTTATATTGTTCTGTTATTAAAGAAAACCCAGGAGTCAGATAGTGGGGTAAAAATCTGATAGACCCAAAGAGCAATGGAAGAACAACTAGCTGACCCTGCCTCTCTACACTCCAGATCAACAAGGCCCTTCCTCTTCCTTTCTGTGTCTCTCTATCCTAAGGTGGGTCAGCCAAAAACTCTATGGTTAGTTCGGGCCAGCTGACTGTAGACTCTGCCCTCTGATAAGGTGTAGCTTTATTGGCAGTCAGAGTGTGATCAAAATATCTCCGAGCAGTCTGGGCTCTATTTTGTTGTTTTGGTTTACTTGTCTATTGTCAGGCCACTAGCACATCTTGACGTCTGTAGCTTGTAAAACAACATGTTACTGCTTTTATATAAATTGTGTGTACATGTCTCTGTGTGTGTGTATGTGTGTGTGTGTGTGTGTGTGTGTGTATGTGTGTGTGTGTGTATGTGTATGTGTGTGTATGTATGTGTGTGTGTGTATGTGTGTGTGTGTGTATGTGTGTGTGTGTATGTATGTGTGTGTGTCTGTCTGTCTGTCTATCTGTCTGAGGATTATGTCAGGTGTCTTCCAAGATTGCTCTCTACCTTGTGTCCTGAGGTAGGGTGAGGCCTGTGAGGCCAAGCCTCTCACTTGCCCTGAGTTCACTACTTTAGTTAATCTGGCTAGCTAGCTTCCTTGAGGGATGCCGTCCCTGAGGTTACAAACTAGCTACCATAATGCCTACTCTTCAGCTTTTGTGTAACTGCTGCAGATCTGAATTCTGGTTCTCAAACCTGCACAGCAAGCTATTTACTCCCTAGGCTGGCTCTTCAGCTCCTCTGTAGCTTTAGAAGACTTACAGGTCGATAGCTATATCCTCCAGTTCTGCTCTTTTTTTTCAAAGTCATTTTCAGTTATTTTAGTTCCTTTATTCTAGGTCCACAAAAATCTTTGAAAAGCACAACTCTATAAAAATTCTTTTTATATTTGTGCTTGGCTCATTTGGAAAAAAAAGATACCCTCACAATGTTAAATTACTAAAACCAGGGGCATAGTATAAATATCTGCTTAGGCAATCTTTAATTGCTTTTATTGACATTTTATAATTTACGATGTACAATCCTCATACATTTTTAAAAACATATAATTCTGGGTATGGTGGTACCTGCTTTTAATCTGAACAATCAGGAAGCAAAACAATCTTTTTATGTGTATGGGTATTTTTCTGGCATACATGTATGTGCACCATGTCTGTGCCTGGTGCCTCAGAAGGTCAGAGAGAGTGTGAGCTGCCATGTGGGTGCTGGGAAGCAAACCTGTGACCTTTGAAAGAGCAGCCAGCACTCTTAACAGCTGAACCATCTCTCTAGACCCTGCACATTAAAAACAAAACAAAACAAAACAAAAAATTCAACTGATTATTCACCTGCTGTCTTTGTGTCTGATGATGCTATTGTCAAGGGTATTTGGGTTTTTACATTTAAACTTTAGATTCTTTGTTGCAAATGTGAAGGAATGGTTGAATTTTGTCACTAAATTTATATATTTTTTGTTGTAGCTTATGTAGATTACATATGACCTTCTAAAAGCATGTAAAATTATCAACAAAGAAAGTTTTATCTCTTCCTCTTTAATCCACACATCCTTTTTGTATCTCTAGCGTATTGAGAAAAGCAAGAGACAAGACAATGTAGGGCTTTTCCTCTTCTGAGTTTAGAAGGAATCTACTCTATTTCTTACCTGTAAGTATGTTGTTATCCATGGGTTTTGTGAATATCATTTACAGGGCCGAGAAACTTCTATTGCTAGTTTTCTGGAAAGCTTTATCAGGAATAGAAGCGGGATTTTGACAAATGATTTTCCTACCTCTTTAGAAATGAACTCTTGGTGCTGTGCTCTGGGGCAAAGCTGTGGCTGAGGAGGTCACTGGCCCTAGAGGGGATCCTATTACTATTGTTTTGATAAATGGACATGTTGCCAAACTGCCTTTAAGTAGTCATGGTTATAGCCATGGATTAATGCTGCTCTCTGCCCTTGCCATAGAAACTTATTTCAGTGAGCAGTACTGATGCAGAGACCCATAACTTGTCAAGCACTAAGAATAATGGATGGTGTAGTGCTCAGGCTTAAATACAACATCTGTATCACCTTCCAAGGCTCAGGGAGCATAGCAGAAGAGCCAGGGGAATGTAAAATAATAGGAGGTGGGAGATGTGCGATATGGACATGACATCACCATTGCACTTGTGAGTGCACTGCAGCCATGGTTACCTGTACATGATGAGGTCAGTCAACATTGCCATGGTTACCTGTACATTTCATCATGGATAACAGATGGGTCTACGAGGCTCCACCACTCTCTGAGGCAGTTAATGGTTTGGGGGGGAGGGGAGGGATATCTCATTATCTTCAGTGGTGTAGTCACTGGTAACTTTCTTATATTCCAGTAAATAACATTTCATCTATACTTTAATGAGATGTGTGGGCTGAATACAAAAAGAAGACATAAAAACTGGAGGAAGACCTTCTGGGAAGAAGTATCAGATGAAGTGTGTGGTGGGGATGAGCACAGGTCACAGAGGATGGGAAAAACTGAACTTCATTATATGTATGTATGAGATGACCAAAAAATAAAAACAAGAAAGTAAATGAAAAATAGAAATAGGTATATTTTATTCAATGATTTTTAATGTTCAGTTAACGTTATGTTACTAGAATAAATGTCATTTCTTTGTGACATAGTACCTTAAAATATTTAGGCTACTATAACAAAATAACTTATACTGGAAGCATACAGCCAACAGAAGTTTATTTCTTACAGTTCTGGAGACTGAGAGTCCAAGAGTAAGGAAGCTTCAGACCCATTACTTTCTGGTCAACAGACAGTGTCTTCTGACTCTAGCCTCACAGGGCCAGAGAAGGAACTACAGCTTCACACTCATGACCTCACCACTTACTGTAGGGTAAAAGGGCCAGTCAAGGAAACATGCCCTGACCCTGAAACCAGAAACAAAGTAACACACTTTCCTCCTGAAACCAGAGCCAATAAAAACAAACAAACAAGCAAACACCAAACAAAAACACCCTGGCCCTGAAGTGAGAGCCAAAAAGTTTAAAAGGGCCAGGTAAAGAAATACACTTTGGTCCTGAAACCAGAGCTAAACAAACACACTCTGCCCCTGACCAACTCAGCATAAAAATTAAGTAATCCTTGAGCAGGAAAACCAACCAATCCCTGAGCATGAAACTCAGTCAATCTTTGAGATTGTCCAAGCTCAGGGATTGTCATCTGACCAATTCCCACCCTGAAAATCTTCTCCCTGGAAAAATCTCTGCCCCTAAGAAGCCCTATAAAAGCTCTGTGCATGTTCAGTTGGAAGCTGCCTTTTCCACCCCACCAAAGGCAGCCACCTTCCTGGATTCCTCCCTTCCAGTAAATCTCTTGAATGAGTTTTGGGTAGAAGGACATCTCTGTTGGGAAGCTCCCTTGGTGGAACAGATCAGAGAAGTAACAACTTTCCTTGGAATAGAAGTAGACTGTCACATTTCTGTAGGGGTTTCCCCCTTAGCAGAATGAAGTGAAGAAGTAACCTTCACCAGAGTAGAGAAGCAATGGACCTGGGAAGCTCCCTTAGTGGAATGGAGCAGAGAAGCACCAGACATTTCTGCTGGGAAACTCTCCTAGCAGTAGAGCAGAGCTGAGCTGTAACATCTCTTAGAGTGGAGGGGATAGCTACATTCTTGTGGGGGAACCATCCCCCACCAGAACACAGTTATAGGTATAGACTAGCTCCTGACAGTCAGGATACCTTCTCTTCGAAGCTATAGGTATCCAGGATACCTTTCCTTCACAGCTATAGGTATAGCCTGTCTTACAGTGATTATGATACCTTTCTTGTCAAAGCCATAGATATCCAGAATACCTTCCCTTCATAGCTATAGGTATAGCCTGACTCCTGACAGTCAGGATACCTTTCCCTTCACAGCTGTACCCCCTGCACTTTACTCTAACCTTATCTCTTGATTTCAGTAGATGAGTTTTAAAGGAATATTGTCATTTAAACCATAATGAGTAGGCTTGTAATACATTGCTAGGTTCAATTTTCTATAATTTTGTTCTTTGCTGACATTTTCTAGGGATGTTGGCTTGGTTGTTCTTTTTCTTTTTTTCTGTCTGTCTGAATTCAGTATCTGTTTTCTTGCTTCTGTCTCTAAATGAATAGAAAAGCATTCTGTTCTCTTTGATGTATTCAAAGTTTGATAACAGTCAGCAATAAAGCCACCTATGTCTGGGATTTGTTTTATGCTTGTAGGACTATTTTAATCACAGATTTAATTTTCAAAATAATTTATTTTTATTGTATTGCATTGGTGTTTAACCAGCATATATGCCTGTATGAAGGTGTCAGATCTCTGGAACTGGAGTTACAGACAGTTGTGAGCTGCCCTGTGGGTGCTGAGAATTGAACTGAGTCTCCTGGAAGAGCAGCCAGTGATCTTAACCACTGAGCCAACTCTCCAGCCCCACAAATTTAATTTTTTAGTGCACACATAGGATTACCAGGCTGGAGTTATAGCTCAGTAGTCTATGCCACTTCCCTTGAGTATATGATGCTCTGAGTTCTATCTGTAGCACCACCAAAAACAAAAAGTAAATTAATGTTCCTCTGCAGAATCTGTAGTGATACCTCTTTCATTTTCTGATTGGAATCTACATTATCTATTTTTCTCTCTGATTTATCAGTGTTACTGGTTTTTCAATAAATACTGTAGTTTTATAATATTTATTTTCTGTACGTGTGCCTATGTGAATTTATGTGCACCATCTGTGTATCTAATGTCCACAGAGGTCAGAAGAGGGTGTCAAGGCCCCCGGAACTAGAGTTTCAAATTGTTGTGATCCACCTGACATGGGTCCTAGGTCCTCTGGAGAATATTTAGTGCTTTACTGCTGAGCCATCTCTCAAACCTCAATATTGGAGTGTTTATTTCACTGACTTTTGTTCTAGTTAAATTCAAAATAATTTATTTTGGAGGAGTTTGTACTAAAATTTGTTTAGTTTATTACTTAGTTGTGTGTATTTATGGGGTATAATATGATAACTTAATAAATATATAATGTTTAAAGATATCAAAATACTTTCTAATTTCTTTTGATTGCTTCTTTGGATTGTGAGCTATTTAGAAATGTGTTAGTTTCCAAATGCTTGGAGGGTTTTTTTCATAGATATTTGTTATTGGTTTCAATTTAATTTCATCTTGGTCTGAAAACATACTTTCTATAAAATAGTTACTTTCAGAGTTACTGAGGGGGCTGCATAGTAAAACATGTTTATGATGCACATGACGTATAATTGAACACACAACATTTGATTCCCAGTAATCCCCACTCCCAAATAAAACTTACCCTTTTTGAACTGAGCATAATGGTGAACATTTGAAATTCAAATACTCAGGGGCTGAGGCAGGAGGATCATGAATTTGAGGCCAGCAAGAATGGGCTGGTGACATTGCTTGGTGGTTAAAGAGTTCTTCTTGGTCTTCACGAGGCTCCAGCTTCAGTCCTAACACCTCCTTTAGATGGTTCACAACCACCTGTAACTCCAGCTGCAGGGGATCTGATGTCTCCCTTTGGCTTCTGCAGATATTCCCACATGTGAGCATACAAGTGTCTGTGTGCACACATATGTAATAAAATAATTTTTAAAATCTTTTTAAAAAGCAAGAGGGTCAAGAATTCAAGCCCCGTCTGTACAAACAAAAACAATGAGTAGAAAGTTATTGCACCTAGTTTTATGATGTAACATCGTCTTCCATGTCCACCAGAAAACAATGTACATGCTAATGATGTTGCATGGAATCTTCTAGAAATCCCAATGGAGTCAAGGTTCCTAGTTCTGTGCCTATTTCTGTAGATTATCTTTCTTCTTGTTCTATTATTTATTGAGATGAAAGTATTGACATTTTTCTACTCTCTAACTCTCTTAGCTTTTGCTTTATGAACTTTGAATTTGTTATTTACGCTGACATGTTTCGAAATCTTCTCTCTGTCTCTCTGTCTCTGTCTGTCTCTGTCTCTCTGTCTGTCTCTGTCTCTCTCTCTCTGTCTCTCTCAATCTAGGTTTCTCTTTCTCTTTCACTCCTGGCTGTCCTGAAACCAGCTAGAAACTTTGTTTTTTCATCAACATAAAATTATGTCACTAGAAATATTCCTTGTTCTAAAAATCTAGTCATTTTGTCCCTGGGCTTCTTTTGATGAGTTTGCATGTGTAGTGATTTGAATGTGTTTTCTTCTCAGAATTTAACCTTATTTAGGGTCTTTGCAGATGTAAAAGCAGTGATCAAAAAGTGAACGTAGCATTGGCCTAGAATCCACTGACAGTGTCCATAAAAGACAGAAAATGACGGTAGAGACAGCGAAAGACACGGACTGTTGGGAACATGCTGAACTCATACTGCGCCTAGCCACAGGAGCTACAGCAGACACTGTGGAGGCCAACGGCAAATCTCCCTCAGAGCCTTTAGAGAAATCATGGCCCCAGTCAGACTTCAACTTCAGGCTTTTAGCTTCTAGAATTTTGAGAGAAAAAATTACTCATGTTTTAAAATTTGAGGTAGTTTGTTAGAGTAGCTCTGGAAATCTATTATTTTCTGGTGTCCTTTTACTATCTGTATTGCCATTCTGTGAGATAAAGCCAAAAGTATGTATATATATATGTATATATATATATATATATATATATACATACATAAAAAAGCATGCACAGCTTTACATTGAGGGCATGATCTGGGAAATGTATGGCTAGGCAATTTTGTTGTGGTCTAAACATCATCAAAAACAAGTACACTTATACAGACCTGGATGGTAGCTGTCAGTCACCAAAGCAGCCTCTTAGTATCATCAAGTGACACAGTAAACAGTAGATATAGAAGAATGCTGCCAGTGCAACATGGCACACTGCTTTACAGTAAGCAGTGCATGTATATGCGAGTGTATGTGTGTGTGTGTGTGTGTGTGTGTGTGTGTGTGTGTGTGTAGAAGTATATTCTAAAACAACAGTGGAGATCTTAGCATAATAAACGCATTAACCAGTGGCATAATAGTTTACAATCATCATTAAATGTGATGTGTTGTACATAATTGTGTGTAGGACTTTTATAAGAGCAAAGCAGTAGGTGTATTTACACCAGGATCACCTTAAATATGGGAGTAATGTGCTGTGCCTGAGGAAAGGCAGAGCATAAATTCACTCTTCCTTTGCTTTTTTATTCTAACCAAGCCTCGACTCCTTGGAGGATTCCTATAAACAGGAATCAGGAAGGGCAGATCTTCCCTTATTCAGTGTACTTATTCAAATGCCAGGTTCTTACAGAAATAGGGTCACAGAAACACTAGGAAACAGCAGCATACCTCATCTGTCACTTCATTTAATCAAGCTGACACTTGAAAGTAACCACACACCATCCCTTCTACATTTGTGTCTTCATATTTAAAGTAGGTTTCTTGCTGACAGCCTGTAATTGCAGGTTGATTTACCCAGTATGACAATTGCTGCCTTTTGTGGGAGAAGTCAGACCATACACATTTAATGTGATTTTTGTTATATGACTGGACTCAAATTGAACACATTGTCATTTGCCTTCTATGCTCTGTTTCCTGCCTTCTTTTGAACTAATTGTTTATGTTTTGTGACATTTGTGATTGTCATAGTTATGGTTTCTATTGCTGTGAAGACACACCATGACCATGGAAACTCTAATAAGGAAAACACCTTACTGGGGCTGGCTTACAGGTCAAAGTTTCAATCCATTATCATCATGGTGGGACATGGCAGCATGCAGGTGGACATGGTCCTGGAGAGGTAACTGAGAGTCCTACATCTTGTGCAGGCAACAGGAAGTAGTCTGAGACACTGGTGTGGCTTGAGCATATATGAGACCTCAAAGCCCATATCCCCAGCAATGCATTTCCTTCAATAAGACCAGAGCCATTCCAACAAAGCCACACCTTTTAATAGTGCCACTCCCTTTGGGAGCCATTTTCTTTCAAATCACCAAGTGATTGATTATCATCTAAGTGACTATGAAAGAGTGTGTTATAAAATATCTAACATTTTAAAAACTTGTTTTTTCTATTTATGTATATTGTATATGTCTCTCTGTGTGTATGTACTTGTGTTCAGGTGCCAAAGAGGCCAGAAGAGGATACCAGATCTCCTGGGAGTGGAGTTGCAGATAGATGTGAATTGTCTAATGTGGGTGTTAGAGACTGAACCTAGGTCCTCTGCAAAAGCAGAGTTCTCTTAACCACTGAGCCATCTCTGCAGCCCCTGCAATATACACTTTTAACTATCACCTTCTACCTTTTAATGAGATCATGCTGTTTTATGTATAATAAGAACCAATAGTATTCTGTTATTTCTCCCTTTTTTCAATATAATATTATGTTTGCTTCAAATTCAGAGCTGCCTCTGGTGCACTAGGCCTGTGATCTAATTCCTCATAAGGCTGGCCTAGGAGATTATAAATTCAAGGCCTGTGGGTAACTGACTCATAAATAGAAAACATCCTGGAGATACAGCTCAGTGCTAGAGTACTTGGGTTTAGTCTCCATTATAGGCATAAAAGGAAAAAGAAAAAGCCATAGCTGTCATTTCCAATGTTCTATATGCCTTTTGAGTATATTTGCATCAGATTTTGTTTTTCTTTTGCTCAAAACATTTAAACATTTCTTGCTGTCTGATTGTGATACATTTTAAAAAATTATAATTTTATTTGTGTGTGTGTGTTCATACCATGTGTTTATGGTCCATGTGTGAAAGTCAGAGGACAATTTCCCATCATGTGAATCCTGGAGAACACAGATGGTCAGATTGGCAGCAAACGCCTTTACCCACTGAGCCATCTTATTGGCTACACATTTAAAAAACTTTCTTAGTTTCTATGTGTTGTTAAGTCTTTACTCTCTGCTCCCCTGCTGTGGGATAATGCTCTTGTAAACTTTAAAGATTTGTTACCCATATTGGTTTAATAAAACTCTGGTTGCTCATATTGGTTTAGTAAAGCACTGATTGGCCAGTAGGTGGGCAGGAAGTATAGATGGGGCAACCAGACTAGGAGAATTCTGGGAAAAGGAAAGGCAAAGAAGCTGACCCCAGCCAGATGCAGAGGAAGCAAGATGAAAATGCCAGACTGAGAAAAGGTACCAAGCCATGTGCCTAACCATAGATAAGAATTATGGGTTAATTTAAATGTCAGAAATGGTTAGTAATAAGCTTGAGCTACTGACCTAGCATTTACTATAGTATTAAGCCTCTGAATCAATTATTTGGGAAGCAGCTGTAGGTATTTGAGAGTTTCTGGCACATGAGAATTTTCCAACTACAATCCTCTTACCCCTGCCTTGTGTATGTTGTGTGTGGTATGTGAGTACATGTGCATACACAGATGAAAGCCAGAGGTCTACATTAGATATCTTCCTGTATTGCTATCCACTTTACTTTTTTGAGATGGGCCACTCACTTAACCCAGGGCTTACTGTCTGGATAGAATGGCTGGCCAGTGAGCTCCTAGACTTTGCCTGTCTTATACCCGCTCTGAGCACTGTACTTACAGATACATGATTTCACCCTTGACTTTTATACATGGGCTCTGGGAATTCAAACTCAGGTTCTCATGTTTGCACAGGAAGCACTTCACCCATGGATCCATCTCCACACCCTTCATCTCCGTTAAAACAAAAAAGTTTTGATTTGGCTGAATGTGGAACAGACGCTAAGACAGAAGAATGGAAAGTTCTAGGCCATGTACATAGGAAGATCAAGGTCACCTTGCACTACCAAGCAGGGCGCCTCCCCCTCCCTTCTTCCTCTCTCTCCTGAGGATATCTCACTAGTCACTGTACACTAATATGTATCTTTATCTCTTTTCTTGGCACTTTAGTTTGAATAATTTCTGTTGCTGTGTCTTCAGCTCCCTGATTTCTTCTCTGTGGTCCCCAACCCCATCTAGTTTAATTTTCATTTCAAACATTGTAGATTTTTATTTATAGATATACAATTCACATTTTTTCACCTTCCATGTATCTACTGAACATGCTCTGTCTTTAAGTTTTTGAGAGTTTTGAACAATGTGTTTCAATAATATGCAGTATCCCCCCATACACTCTTACCCAACTAGGCCAAATTGTACTGCCCAAATATTCTTAGATGAGTGATTTCCCAGCAGAGTGTGGCCAAATCATCAGGGGATATACTCTTAGAGAAAACTGTCTCTCCCGTTCCCAAAAGCTAACACTTGCTAATAGTTCCAGGGCTGAGGTGGGAGTTCATGTCCAGTTCCACTCTCCGTGCTGGGATTTGATCTGACTTGGGCTTGCACAGCTCCAGTGCACGCTGTCACAACAACTGTGAACTCATTTCTACAGCTGCCCTTCTGTGTCCAGAATATACTATTTCCTTGTAGTCACCCATCACCTCTGGCTTTTATATTCCTTCTGTCCCCTCTTATGCCCTGGTGCTTGAGCCTCGGGAGCAGGATGTGCAGTTATGGCTGAGCATTCTGCAGTTTCCTTTTCTCTGCACCTTGGTCAGATTTGGGTCTGTGTGTCAATAACTATCTACTGCATATAGAAGCTTCTCGGATGAGGGTAAAGAGATTGATCCATGGACATAACAATATGTCATTAAGAATTGATTTAATACTACATCCATTTAGCAGAATAATAGTGGTAGTTTCTCCCCTAGGGCCTATGACCTGGCTAGCCCAGCATGGTGCCAGCTATGGGTTTAATCTTGTGGAGCAGATTTAAATGCAATCAGAGAGTGGTTGGTTACTCCCATGATGTTTACACTACTCACTATTAAACCAGTAAGCATGTCTTGCTAGACCAGTCATTATTGTAGTTCTAAGGGGTCACAGCTGGATCTGATTGAGGATCATTTGTCTTCTTTGGTACTGTGCATAGAAACTTCCAGCACCATGAAAGCTAGCCAGTAGGGATGAAGTTTCAAGGTCATCTTCAAGGTCAGTTTTAGCTTGATTTCTCCATGTTATATGACTTAAGTATGTGATGTCTTTGGCAAGAACGTTTCCTTGTCAAGTTCTAGAAGGTAAGCAAAAGTATTGGCCATAGCCTATAAAGCTTGGTTCTTTCAGTTTCTTGAACATATCATTTTATGTTTGTTTGTTTGTTCTTTTGAGACAGAGTTTCTCTGTGTAGCTTTGGAGCCTGTCCTGGAACTTGCTCTGTAGAGCAAACTAGCCTCAAACTCACCGAGAGAATATATCGTTTTGGAATGCACTCATTCTAAATGTTTTAATGTTCTTATTCACTAATTCAATTAGCTATCATTTTGGAGTCAGCTTCAACTGATAGTTTTTCTCTTTGTATAACTTCTTTTTTAATGTCAGATATTGTTTATTTTTTATTTTCTAATTTTCTCTTAGTTTTTTATTTCTATAGGAGTCTAGAATCTTTTCATATGCAAATTATCTCAGCCACGATGGAAATTAGTATTTAGGTTCCTCAAATAAAATAAAATAAAATAGATGTACCATGTGTCACAGTTGTACAACTCCTGAGGATTTACCCAAAGCATGTTAATCCCAGATAACACAGATACTTGGTTATTGCTGTTTATTTATTGTACCACTATGCACAATGTCTGAGTCATGGAGGTGAGCTAGGCACCCCTCAGCAGAGAAATGGATAAAGAAAATGGGACATATATGTACAATGGGATTTAAAAAGAACTTCCTATTGTATCATGTATGTGTGTGTATGTCTGTATGTGTGTGTGTGTCTGTGTTCATGCTTTCATGTACATGGACACATGTGATAATGGAATTTTATCTAGCCATAAAAACAAATAAAATGATGTCTGCAGGACAATTAAGTCAGGCTTAGACAAATACCACATTTTCTCTGCTTTGTGGATCCTACTAGACTTTATGTAGATGCACAAACCATGCATGTGTATATGACAGGAAAGCAGACATGAGATCCAGGGACAAAGGTGGCTGATGTGGCAGAAGTCTGGGCATATGTGGGACATTATATGCTTATCTGAAAGTGTCCTTATGAAACCCAGGACTGCACGACACACAGGCACCAAAAAAGATTCTCAAGACTTGAGACTTATTCTGGGATGGTAACTTGGAAATAGTTTGATGTTTCGCTCTCCTTTTTAAACTTTGTCAGATTTAATGAGAACAGACTTTGTTCTGGGGCTAATTTTGCCCCAGAGATTTTGTAAAGCCAGTCTGGGTACATTACCCAGTGGCTCATACATTTTGAGGAGTTTTTTCAGTCCTGGCTGTGGAAAATAAGAACCATTGACAGCCTCATGTGAGGACTTTTCCAGTCTCCTTTGCTCTCTCCAGATCTTCCTCTGTCTTCTTTTGTGACATACGTACTGACCAGGGTGTATTTGTCTGGGTCTCCGTTTGCCTTTTCAGGCTTGAAGGTAGCTGGCAGCTCACTTTGGACCCCTTTGCACCAGCTTCCTATTACTATGATGAAAACAGTTCATTTATAAAGAACAATATACTATTTTGGCTTACAACTTTGGAGATTCTAGTTTATAAATAGATCAAACCTGATGCTTTGGGGGCCTGTAATGAGGTAACATAACAAGTTGGGAGCATGTGACAGGGAAAAACCTTTACCTCAGTGCCAGGAAGCAGAAAGGAAAAGAGACCAAAGTCTTACTACGGTGATAGCCTTGGTGACTTAACTCCCTTCCACCAGGCCCCACCTCTCAAGATTCCACTGTGTTCCACTAGAGCTGCTCTGGGCCTTTGGGACTACTAAAGAATTAAGCAGTAGCTCTGCCCTCCCAACCCCATTTTTCTGCTCTTTTTCATCTCCCATCCCCTATCCCTGCATTTGCCAAGAAATGTCATCCACTTAGGCCCTTTTTTAGCTCATCAGGAGGCCTTGTGGACAATTATGGGCAGTTAGACTCTTAGAGTCTAAGACCTCAGAATCTCTTCCGGCTTCTTACATGACTTCTGACAAATCATTTCTTCAGTTTGAGTCTTAGTTTCCTTATGTGACCAAGAGGGGAAAATGATGCTTCTCTATAGGTAAGATTCATGGAAGAACTCGACTAGCACTAGGTAACGAGCTCTAGACTACATATAACTCAATGGCTGCATGGCCAACTGAGCACTAACGGGTCTATCGTCTTAAAATGGCCTCAGATGCCTTTATCATCTACTTCTGCTTAGTTCCTGGGGGCGAACCCACCATTACTTTGAGCTCCGTGGAAGGGAGGGATGGCTAGTTCTACATTTCTCACGCCAACCAAGGGGAGCAGTCAAGTGGAGAATGTCCAATAGCACATTCTAGAAACATCGTGGACATTTGGCTGCATGAAGCATTATAATGATCTTTTCTTTGCGGCAGATTGGCTTTACTAATTAGGTTGGGTTGGAGCCAATGTTAAATACAGTTTGCATGTGCAGACACAAACCAATTGGCAGAAGCGAGGAAACTCAGACATTTTAGGTTTTGGAACAAGCCAGCTATGATTAAAGCTTTGCCTCAGATAATCCTTCCTCTCTCCTTGGCCTCCATGTTCATGAGCTCTTTAAAGACTGAGGGTATTAACCCTTCACTGAATTTGCTACAAATATATTCCTCCATTTGTTGTTCAGTTCTGTTTGAAAATTCAGTTACTGTAGACAGAATTTTTAATTTTGTGGGTAAACTATGGATCATTCCATTTATAATTTTTTCACTGCTTTAAGGCCTGGCAAAAACCCTCCCCAGTGATGGGATAAATGTTCACTTTCATATTTTCAACACTGAGTTTCTGATTTGATTTGGAATTTATTTGGATTTTGATATGTAATATAAAGTGGAAGAGAGTGAAAATATATGTGTGTGCATGTATGTGTGTGGTGTGTGTATGTGTGTGTAATGTATATGCATACATGTGCATAAATATGCGTGTGCATATATGTGTGTGTTATGGGGTATATGCACATGTGTGCATAGATGTATGTGTGTTGTGATATGTGTGCATAGATGTATGTGTGTTGTGATATGTGTGCATAGATGTATGTGTGTTGTGATATGTGTGCATAGATGTATGTGTGTTGTGATATGTGCATACACACACTCATTCGTCCATGCTCCTATGCAAGTCAGGTCATGACATTGTGTCCTCTTCTGTTACCGTCCAACTTGCTTTCTTGAGATAAGAAGTCTCGCTGAACTCTAGTTCACTGTTTCAGCTAGATTCACTGCCCAGCAAAACCCGGGGCTCTTCCCACCTCCATCCCTAGCACTGAAGTTAAACATGTGTTAAGTTACTAGAAATTTACTAACCTAGACCTCTCTATCCGTGTACCAGAGGTCCAGTGCTTCACTTGCAGGGCCAGGGAGCAGTGAAGATCAAATGATTTAATGTTTCAAAAGCTACCAACCATGGAACTGGAGAGATGGCTCAGTGGTTAAGAATACAGGCTGTTCTACAAGAGGACCCAAGTTCAATGCCCAGTCTAGGTTAAGAAACTTCCAGTAATTTTTGGCCATAAAACTAATGAAGAGCAGACTTAAACTTGAGACCATTGGCTTCAAATCTTGGTTCCCATATACTTCACTATGCTTTTCCTATCACCTTTCAAACATAGTAGAAAGACCTGGAATGTTTAAAAGCTTGTGAACAGAATTTAAAACTGACTTGGAAATGTGTAGTCATTGTATATGGGGGCAGGGTAAGATGATGGCTTCTCTGTTTTGTGTTACTATGACAAAACACCAGAGGCTGGAATGTAACAGGGGATTTGTTTGTCTCAGTGGACTGTGTGTAGCTAGAAAGTACAAACTAGAAGTGTATGACATGCTGTCCTGTCAAGGCTTCTCTTGGTCACATAAAATGGCACAGAAGCAGAAAGGGAAATGGCAGCCACAGAGAGCCAGATATGGCACCTGGCCGTGTATCACTCTGCTCTCATAAGAACTAACTACTTCTGTAAGACGGAACCCACTCCATGAGGCTGGCATGAGCCTATTCACAAGAGGAGCTAAAAATACTACCCTGTGATCATGGCAAAGATGAGCGATCTAAGTGGAAATCAGGAACCAATTGCCAGAACAAGCCAACTGAGGTTTCAGGCATCAGATAACTGCTTAACATTTGCCCTTTCCTTCAACAGACGAAGCACAACTGTTACCTGAGGTAGTCGTCTTTTTAACGGCCACTCTCTCTCACATCCTCCTCAGAAGAACTGGTAAGGGGTATTAGTGAGAGAACTTGGGTAGGAGAGAAATGAAGTGTGGTCCTGAGCAGAGAGCAGCTGGCTGTCTATGTTGCTAGCAGCAGATAAGAAGCAAAACAAGGCTTTTATCTTTGTCAAAAGAAGTGGTCTGCCCTGTGAGGAAGCCTTTCTTTCCTTCACTATGGCAGTGAAGCTTCAGTTTTTGGCCTTTTAATACGAAAAAGTAGTGGTCCTGCTGGCCTGCAATGGTGATAAAACTAGATGGTCACATTCTCTTTGCCTAAAGACTTGAATTCTGGGGCTGAGGACACGACATAGTCAATAAAGTCCCTAACATACAAACACACGGATCAGAATTTGAATCCCTCGCACCCTCATAAGAGCAGGGTACTGTTGTTCCAGTGCTAGGGAAGGGGGATAGAGGCAGGAGGGTCATAAGTGCTTAATAGCCAGTTAGTCTTGCTGAACAGGTGAGCTCCTGGGTCACTGAGACCGTGTCTCAAAAAGTAAGGTTCAGAGTGATGGAGGAGACACTAATGTCAACCACTGTCCTACATACACCTTCACACACCCAAGTTTACACACACACACACACACACACACACACACACACACACACTACCCCCACATGCACATTCACACACATAATTTCACATATACATCACACATACACCACACCATACTCATACATGTACATCTTCACACACACAAGTTCACATATATACCACACACATACACTAACCCTCACATGCACCTTCACACACACAGTTTCACATATACATCACACACACTATCTCTCTCACACACACATTTCTTGAATTTCATAGTAAGTCATTCTGACTCCTTTTCAGAGTGTGGGCTTTGAGAAAAGGTTTCTCTGTGTAACCACCTTGGCTGATCCGGAACTTGCTTTGTAGACCAGGCCTTGAACTCACAGAGATCTACTTGCCTATGCCTCTACCTCCCAAGTTCTGGGATTAAAGATGTGCCACCACTGCTCGGCAATTCTGACATGTTTTAATCAGAAAAAAGAAATGATCTTTTTGAGACCAGCTGAGCCCCTGGACACACAGCTAAGAGGTGAGAGTCATCCCATCCCTCAGACCAAGTGGAGACCCTAATACTCTCTGAACACCAGCCCAGGGACACTCCCACAATACCCCAACTACACCCACCCTAAACTAAAGAAAGCTGGGAAAGTGCCCCAAAGGCCAAGTTCCAGCAAAACACAGCTGCCCGGGCCACCTCCTGCTCAAACCACAATTATCGTCATCATACTGTGACCACATGGGACCAGCTGAGCCTCTGAACACACAGGTGACTAAGAGCCCCCAGGCCTACAACTGACTAAGAGCCAACCAAGAGCTGACCAAGAGTAAACTGAGGAAGCAATGGGCAGACGCCAGTGCAAGAATACATTCAATAATACAAAGATCAACAAGGCACCACCAGAAGAAGCAGGTGGTTCTATAGCATCAAGACCTGAACATAACAATGAAGAGGAAACAGAAGTAAACAACCTTAAAAACAACTTTATGAAGCTAATAGAAGCCTTAAAAGAGGATATAAAAAAACTCCCTCAAAGAAATAGATGAAAATACAAACAAAAAATTGGAAGAGATGAACAAATCCCTGAAAGAAAATAAAGAAACCCAAGAAAAAGAAAACAAACAAGTGAAAGAAACATTCCAAGAATTAAAAATCAAAATAGAAGCAATAAAGAAGGCACAAATTGAGACAAAACTGGAAATAGAAAACCTGAAGGAAAGACTTGGAACCACAGATTCAAGCATAACCAACAGAATCCAAGAGATGGAAGAGAGACTCTCTGGAGTGGAAGACTCAATAATGGAAATAGATGCATCAGTTAAAGAAAACACTAAAACCAAAAAAGTCATAACACAAAATGTTCAGGAAATTTGGGACACCATGAAGAGGCCAAACCTGAGAATAATTGGAATTGAAGAAGGAGAAGAACACCAGCTCAAAGGCACAGAGAATATATTTAACAAAATCACAGAAGAAAACTTTTCTAACCTAAAGAGGAAAATACCTATAAAGATACAAGAAGCCTACAGAGCACCAAATAGACTAGACCCACAAAAAAGTGCTCACCATATAATAATCAAGCCACTAAACCTACAAAACAAAGAAAAATACTAAGAGCTGCAAAGGATAAAGGCCAAATTACCTATAAAGAAAGACCCATCAGAATAACACTCTACTATTCAATGGAAACAATGAAAGCAAGAAGGTCCTGGTCAGACATTATACAGACACTAAAAGTACATGGATACCAACCCAGATTTCCATACCCAGCAAAACTATCAATCACCATAGATAGAGCAAACAATATATTTCACAACAGAACTAGATTTAAACAATACCTATCCACAAATCTGGCTCTATAAAAAGCCCTAGAGGGAAAACTCCAACCTAAGGAAACCAGAAACACCCACAGAACCACAATCAATAATCCCACAGAAGAACCCCCCAAAAGGAAATACATACAAGCTATCACCAAAAATAACAATCATTGGTTATTAATATTCCTTAGTATCAATGGACTCAATTCACCTATGAAAAGACACACCCTAACATAATGGATACAAAACAAGCCATCCTTCTGCTGCATACAAGAAACACCCCTCAACTTCAAAGACAGACACAGGCTCAGAATAAAGGGTTGGGAAAAGACTCTCCAATCAAATGGCCCTAAGAAACAAGCTGGTGTAGCCATTCTAATATCTAACAAAATAGACTTTAAACTAAAATCAATAAGAAGAGGCCAGGATGGTCATTACTTATTCATCTCAGGAAAAACCCACCAAGACAAAGTTTCAATTCTGAATATTTATGCCCCCAACACAAGGGCACCTACATATGTAAAAGAAACACTACTAAAACTTAAACCTCATATCAAACCTCACACACTAATAGTTGGAGACTTCAATACCCCACTTTCATCCTTGGATAGGTTAACCAGACAGAAACTCAACAGAGAAATAAGGGATCTAACAGAAGTTATGACTCAAATGGACTTAATAGATATATACCAAACCTTCTACCCAAACACAAAGTAATATATATATTTTTCAGCATCCCATGGAACTTTCTCTAAAATTGACCACATACTCAGTCATAAAGCAAATATCAACAGATACAAAAAACTGGGAATAACTTCTTGTACCATATCAGATCACCATGGTCTAAAGTTAGAATTCAACAACATCAAAAATCACAGAAAGCCTACCAACTCATGGAAACTAAACATCACTCAACTGAACCACCTCTGGATCAAGGAAGAAGTTAAGAAAGAAATCGTAGAATTTAACAAAAATGAATCCACAACATACTCAAACTTATGGGACACAATGAAAGCAGTCTTAAGAGCGAAATTCATAGCACTAGATGCCTATATGAAAAACCTAGAGAAATTCCACACTAGAGAACTAACAGCACAGCTGAAAGTCCTAGAACAATTAGAAGCAAACTCTCCTAGAAGGAGTAGACTGCAGGAAAGAATCAAACTTAGAGCTGAAATCAATACAATTGAAACAAAGAGTACAATACAAAGAATCAATGAATCAAAGAATTGGTTTTCTGAGAAAGTCAACAAGATAAATAAACCCTTATCCAAACTAACCAAAAAGCAGAGGGAGAGTATCCAAATTAACAAAATCAGAAATGAAAGGGGGGGACATAACAACAGACCCCCAGGAAATCCAGAGAATTATCAGGTCATACTTTGAAAATCTATACTCCACAAAAATGGAAAACCTAGAAGAAATGGACAGCTTTCTGGACAGGTACCACTTAGCAAAATTAAATCAAGATCAGATTAAAGACCTAAACAGACCTATAACCCCAAAGGAAATTTAAGCTGTCATTAAAAATCTCCCAAGTAAAAAAAGCCTAGGACCAGATGGTTTCAGTGCAGAATTCTACCAGACATTCAAAGAAGAACTAATAGCAATACTCCTCCAATGGTTCCATACAGTAGAAACTGAAGGAATATTGCCAAACTATTTATGAGGCCACAATAACCCTGATACCCAAGCCACTCAAAGACACAACAAAGAAAGAGAATTACAGACCAGTTTCCCTCATGAACATTGATGCAAAAATTCTCAATAAAGTTCTGGTAAACCAAATCCAACAACATATCAAAAAAAAAAAAAAAAAAAAAAAAAAAAAAAAAAAAAAAAAAAAAAAAAAAAAAAAAAAAAAAAAAAAAAAAAAAAAAAAAAAAAAAAAAAAAAAAAAAAGAATCCACGACCACCAAGTAGGCTTCATCCCAGAGATGCAGGGATGGTTTAACATACAAAAAACTGTGAATGTCATCCATCATATAAACAAATTGAAAGAAAAAAAAAAACAACTACGTGATCATCTCATTA
>PVIH01008794.1:52768-87900 GCA_004025045.1 Sigmodon hispidus | reverse complement strand
AGAGTACTGAGTTGGAATCTTGAGATCTATTTAAATTTCGGAAGAAGCAAATAACAAACCATAAAAATTAGTTTTCTGACTTTTACATATTTGTGATTATTCACAAGAATATTAATAACTTTTTAAAAATAAAGAAAGACTATTTTTATTGTTTTAACTTGTCTCCC
Source organism: Sigmodon hispidus (assembly GCA_004025045.1). Lineage (NCBI taxonomy): Eukaryota > Metazoa > Chordata > Mammalia > Rodentia > Cricetidae > Sigmodon > Sigmodon hispidus. Next base: position 87,733 of record PVIH01008794.1, on the reverse strand, counting down.
TTTCCTGTCAAGAATCAGTGGACTGTGTTTATATCTGTTTGTTTCTGGGGTTGTGCTCTTTTGATTTCTGGGTTTCTTTGTTCTTTAATCTTAATGTTCTCTCTCTCTCTCTCTCTCCTCAAATAACATTTTGTTATTTTTTTTTATTTTAGTAATGCTCACACTGTTTAAAATGCTGTGACTTTACAATGAGTGTCAAAATCAAGTGATGTTGATTCCATGATACCTATACTCTTTTCCCTTTTAATATTGAATTAGTGATTGTGGCTGCCAATATAAAATTAGAATCTAAAATGACTTACAGGAATGTTGGATAAATTGCACTGAATCTTTTCATCTTTGAAAGAATGCACATCTTAGCAACATTTAGTCTTTTTATCTATGAATTTAGATGATCTCCTCTTTAATAAGTACAATGATTTCTCTTTTTCAATATTTTGTTACTTATAGAAATGTGGTCCATACTCTGTTGTATATATACATTAGTACTTTATTTAAGATGGTGCTAATATTCTTGCTAGTATGTTTTTAACAAAATAATTTTCATAAAAGAAACTTGAAATTTTTAAATCAATGCTACACAAAATATTTCATCATTCCCATATAGAATTGCTGTCATCAGAAAATAAACTACAAATACTGCTAGTGATGTGGAGAGCAGCAAGGAATCCATATAAATAAATGATTTGAATTTAAATTGGTGGAATCACTTTGATAATCATATGCACATTACTCAAAAAAGTATTAAGCCATAAGACATAGATATAGCAATCCTGAGTAATACAAGAAATTACTTTTTCTACATTTGTACATCTATGTTGATTATAACACCCCTCACAATAGATATAATATAGCTCCAGTCCAGGTGCCTCCAAAAGATAAATGAATAATCTATATAACCTATGGTATATTTACAATGGAATTTTATTTTTAAATATTTATTTGTGTAGGTATTTGGCGGGGGTTACGTAGCACACAGTTGAATGTTCAGAGACAAGTTGTAAGAATTCTATCTTTCTATCTTGTGGGATCCAAGAAGTTAACTCAGATTGTCAAGCTTTTGGGGGCAGTCACTTTTATCAGTAAACTCTTGCAGGATGCACAATACAATTTTATTCATTTGCAAAGAATGATTGAAATTATATGATCTGGAAGCAAAGTAGGTAGAACTGGTTATTATTATGTTAAGAGAAATACGACAGACACAACAGAATAAATATTGCATATCTTTTTAAATATGTGGATTCTACATTGAAAAGTATATGAATGAAGATAGAAGGGAAACTAATTGAAACTAGAAAGAAGACCAGCTGTAGTGGAAAGACGAAAAAGAAAAGGCAATGGAGATGGTAAATATGGTAAATATATTCTCAATACATGTACAGAAATGTCATCATAAATTTTATTTATGCACAATTAATGCATTTTTATAACAAATGAAAAAATAATTTTATATCTTTAATATAATTCTTTTGTTTTTTGGGTGTTTTTACTTACATGTACATCATTTTTATAAATTTTTTACTCAAAGTATACATGCATACAATTAACTTAATGTTAAACTTAAATGTTTCTAGCATTTAAAATTATTACATCTGCTAGAGTACTGGCTTCTTTTTTTCAATCTATATTATTTTTTGTTATATTTTATTTTGTTAAAAATATTTGAAGGATAAAAATAACAAGATATATTATATAGAAAAGTCAAGAAAACAAGAAGACAAGAATATAAAAAGCAGAAGCCATAGTCATTTTGTGATTTAATTTCAGAAGTAACATCTAACCATCCCTGCTGCATTTTTTAAATTATGAATAAAGTCTCATTTTTTAATCCATATATCACCTTGTTCAAACTCCCTTCCCCCTCCTGCCCCTCCCAGTCACTCACTCTTCTCCCCATCTCTTTATCTCCTCCCCAGTAAGGGCAGGAGGTTACTGTGTCTAAGAGTAGAGTTAGAAATCTAAGTGTAACTTATACAATATGCTATTTTGCAATTGAATTATTACATAAATAATATGAAACTCATGAATAGTTGTAATAACATATTTTGTGATACATTTATGTTCATATGCATTATATATACATTTATCTTCATGTACAACAATCTATGCATACAAATAGTCTTACAGAGCATTCAAAGCCGAGTATTAGTCTCATTTTTAAGACACAGGGGCCCAGCATCTATCATACTCATAAAAAGACAATATGAAATATACACAAATATAAAAAATGTTATAAAATGTGTTTTGGAATCATAACGTCAATAATTAATGCAACTCAAAAGACAAAAATCCTTTTTATTTCTCACCAATTTAACTATGTAGGACACTTGGTTGAATGGGGAAAGTTTCTTTCCTAAGTGTGTCTTTACCAATAACATTTTGTTGATGACCTGAATTGGTATTGCTTTCCTAAAAGTTTCCCAGAAATGGATATTCTATTTGGGAACTGGCAGAAGTTTTATTTACGAAAAATATTTTGTCAAAAAGAACAAAAACACAGTATTAGGGAGACACTATCCATGAATTGAATATACTTTGTTACATAAATTGCCAAGTGCTTTCATAAAACATAAACTGCAGACTGACTACAAATACATAAATTATTATGTATCTACATTTGCCTAAATATAATAGATGTAAGCCAAAACTGAATAAAATCAGCTTCTACTTCAGTAGGCCACATTGATCTCTATTGTCGTATATACATATATGTATGTATATATATATATCCAATATGTCAATTAAAGTGATTCATAGTCCCGTTTCTGCATAAATACCTTCTCTTTTGCTTTAATTTTTCTTGATTTAGAAAGAATGATTTACCATCCAAGGTAAAGTTTTAATATCAGTGACATGATATCTCCCTTGATATCCACAAACAAAAGGTTACTCCTTTTTGGGGATACAATATTACCTTGAAGTTATATGTAATTTCCTACTAAAAGGCATTCTAGTTTCTTTTGTTTCATCTAGTGCATCATGTGCCTTAATACTATTAGAGATCCCAAAGCATTCTTCCTGGCAAGATACTACCCAGCTTATTTTATAATCACAGTAATATCTTTAATTTTAATTTATTTAATTTTTTATTTTACATACCAACCACAGTTCCCCTCCCTCACCTGTTTAAACTTACCGCTCAGCTTCCCCCTCCACATCTCCCCTATCCACTCCTCAAAGAGTGTAAGGCCTCCCATGGGGAGTCAATACAGTCTGGTATATCAAATTGAGAGAAGACAAGCCCTTACTCTCTGCATCAAGGCTGAGCAACATATCCCTCTATAAATGATGTGTTCCAAAAAGCCAGATAAATCCTGGTTCCAATGCCGGAAGACCCACAAATTGCCCAAGCCATTCAACTGTCATCCACATTCAGAAGGCCTAGATCAGTCTCATGCAGGTTCCCCAGCTGTCAGTTCAGAGTCAGTAGCTCAGGTCAGCTGTCTCTGTGGGTTTCCTCATCATGATACTGACCTCTTTTCACATGTAAACCCTCTTTCCTCTCTTGAACTGAACTGGGAGCTAAGTCTAGTGCTTAGCTGTGGATGTCTCCATCTGCTTCCATCAGTTTCTGGATAAAGGTTCTATAATGACAATTATGGTACTTATCAGTTTGATTACAGGGGAAGACCAGTTCAAGCACCTTCTTTACTATTGCCAGGAGTCTTAAAAAGGACGGTTTTGTGGATTCTTGGGAATTTTCCTAGCACTAGGTTTCCTTTAACCCCAAAATGGCTCTCTATTAAGACATTTCTTTCTTTGCTCTCACTCTTTGTCCCTTCTGCTCAACCATGCCATTCCCTTCTGTTCTCTTACCATGTCCCTTTAACTTTTTCTCCCTGTGGTTTCAATTTACTCAGGAGATCTTATATATTTCCTTTTCTCTGAGGGGGGGGTTCTATGGATATCTCTCTTATGGCCCTCCTTGTTAACTAGCTTCTCTGGGGTGTGGATTGTAGCCTGGTTATTTTTGTTTTGCATATAAATTTCACTTATGAGTGAATTCATACCATGTTTGTCTTTCTGGATATGGGTTACATTACTAAGGATTTTTTTCCACTTCCATCCATTTGCCTGCAAATTTCAAGATGTCTTTTTTTTTTTTTACAGCTAAGTAATAAAACCATTTTGTAGGTGTACCACATTTTTTTATTCATTATTCAGTTGAGGAACATTTATGATGTTTTCAGGTTATGACTACTGTAAATAATGAAGCTATGAACATAATTAAACAAATGTCCCTGTCTTATGAATGTATACTCTTTAGGCATATACCAAAGAGTGGTATTGCTGGATTATGAGGTAATATGAGTTCCAGACTTCTGAGAAACCACCATGCAAATTTTCACAGTAGCCGTACAAGTTTACACTCCCACCAGCAATGGAGTAGGGTTCCCTTTATTTCACATCCCCTCCAGAATAGGTTGTCATCAGTGACTTTTTGGGGGGCATTTTGGCAGGTGTGGGATGTTATCTCAGAGTCGTTTTGATTTGCATTTCATTGATGTCTAAAGACATTGAGCAATTCTTTAATTGTCATTCAACCATTTGAGATACTTTTGTTGAGAATTCCCTCGTTAGAACTTTAGCCCATTTTAAAATTGGATGATTTGGTATTTTGATCTCTAGTTATTTTGTTCTTCATAATATTTCAGAAATCAGTCCTCTGTCGTGTAATGTTGGTTAATATCTTTTCCCATTCAATAGGTTGCCATTTTGTCTTATTGACCATATTCTTTGCCTTACAGAAGGTTTGCAGTTGCAGGAGGTCCCATTAATTAATTAATTAATGTTCCTAGTGTCTGTTCTATTGGTGTTAATATTTAGGAAGTAGTCTTATGTTCTAATGTTTTCAAGGTTCAGTGTAACTAGATTTATGTTGACATCTTTGATCCACTTGTGCTGGGTGATAGAAAAGAATCTGTTTGCATTCTTCTTCATGCCATTCTCCAGTTATGCAAGCAGCATTTATTGAAGATGCTTTCTTTTTCCATTTTATACTTTTGGCTTCTTTGTCAAAAAATCAGGTGTTCATATGGGTGGATAAATGTCAGGGTTTTCAATTTGATTCCATTTATCCACTTATATGGTTTTATGCAAATATCAAGCTCCTTGTATTACAATAGTCCTAGAGTAGAGCTTGAAGTTGGGGATGGTGATGCCTCCAGAAGTTGCTTTATTATGATATTTGGGCAATTCTGGGCTTGTTCACTTGTTTTTCCATATGAAGTTGAGTATTGTTCTTTTGAGGTCTGTAAAACATGTTTGATATTGAAAATCAATATCAAACTTTATATAATAAAGGAAAAATATGCATGAAACATAAAAAAATAAAATCTAAAGCTCCCCAAGCCAGATAAGGCTCAGCAACAGATGAATAAAGCACAGTAGGTCACAGCTAATGCCCACAGATGCACTACAGCCACCAGAATTCCTGCTAAGCAACCCTTCTACAGTCAAACCAGAAGAGTTTCTTTTGTTTTTGTTTTTTTTGTTTTATGTGTGTGTGTGTGTGTGTGTGTGTGTGTGTGTGTGTGTGTGTGTGTGTGTGCTGTTTTGGGTATTGCACTGAATCAGTAGGTTGCTTTTTGTAAAATTGCCATTTTTGCTATGTTACTCCTACAGACCCAAGGGCATTGGAGTTATTTCATTTTTTGATATCTTCTAAAAAATTTTTTTCACTGTCTTAAATTTCTTGTCATACAGATCTTTCTCTTACTTTGTTAGATATTTTATGTTATTTGGATCTTTTATATAGAATGTTTCCCTGATTTCTTTATCAGCCCATTTATTATCTATGTATTGGAGGGCTGTTGATCTTTTTCAGTTAATCTTGTATCCTGCCACATTTTTTAAGGTTTTTATCAGCTGCAGAAATTCCTTGGTAGAATTTTTGGGATCATTTAAGTACACTAGCATATCATCTTAAATAGCAAAAGTCTGGCTTCTTTCTTTCCAAATTGTATCCTCTTAATTTCTTTTGTTGTCTTATTGCTCTTGCTAGAATTTCAAATACTATATTGAATAGATATGGGGAGAGTAGAAAGCCTTGTCTTTTTCCTGATTTTAGTGGTATGGCTTTGAGTTTCTCTCCATTTCGTTTGATGTTGGCTTTACCCCACTGTATTTTTTAATTGGTTCTTAAATTTGAATATATTGGTTTTTATCCCTGATTTCTCCAAGACCTCTATCATGAAGGTGTGTTAGATTTTTGTCAAATGCTTTTTCAGTATCTAATCATGTGGTTTTTCTCTTTTAGTTTGTTTAAATGGTGGATAACATTATTGATTTGGGAATGTTTTTCTATATACTATGAAATAAAGGAATTGTTTTGTCCTATGGTGGGCACCATAGGAGTAGGCGGGGAAATCAGAGCATTGGTAGGAGGAGGACAGAGGCAGACAAAGACATTATCCAGCAGCCCCCAAAACAAGATATAACAAAATAAGTAAGTCATGGACCACGTGACAAGGCAAAATAATGAGTTAAATTAAATTGAAAACTAACAATATGCCTGAGCCATAGGCCAAACTACATAAAATGAATATAAGTTTCCGTGTATTTCTTTGAGATTTTTAAGACTGCTATTCCAGATGAGCAGAGGTAAACAGATAAAAACTAAAAAACAAAGAGTCAAAACCTCAAGGGTAAGCCAAAAAGTCCAAGCCAAAAATAAGAAGTAAAAACTCTCATATCACAGATGGAACCCATCTGTAACAGGAGATTTTTGTCCAGGACTAACCCCATAGACTTGTAATCTTAGATCACCTAGCCTCACTGTATAGATCTTCCCACCTTGCTTAGCCTCCTGAAAATGACTTAGATGCTTGTATTGATTTTATTTTGCTTGACCTTTATTTATTTTCATTAATTTGTATTGCCATGTGGCTCATGGCTTCCTTTATTTTTTATATCTTGATTTTTGGGTGGCTGGATCATGTCTCTTCTGACTCTGCCTTCTTTTTTTTTTAACCTATGTCTTGATTTCTCTGCCTACTTTTATGGTGCCTTCCATGTCCAAAACAATTCCTTTATTTCACAGTATTCAAAAAGACATTAAGAGTTGAAACTTCTGGGCTACACCAAAAAGGCCAAGCCAAAAATGTCATATCACACATTTTCAGAGGATTTTACGTTGAACTATCTCTGCATCTCTGGGATGAAGCATATTTGATCATGATAGATGATATTTTTGATGTGTGTTTTGGCTCAGTTTCCAAGTATTTTATTAAATATTTTCAGCAGTATACATGAGGGAAATTGGTCTATAATTTTTGTGCATTTGTGTGATTTGAGTGTCCTCATTAAAAGAGATTGGCAATACTCCTAATGTTTCTATTGAGGAGTATTGGTATTGCTCTTCTTCGAAAATCTGATAGAATTCTGTGCTGAAACCATCTGGCCCTGGGCTTTTTACTTCGAGAGATTAAAAAACTAGTTCTATTGCCATAAATGTTAAATGACAATTTACGTTTTATAGCTGGTCTGGGTTTAATTTTGGTAACTGGTATTTATTCAATAAATTTTCCATTTCTTTTAGGTTTTTAAAATTTCTTGGAATAGAGGTTTTTCAAGAATGATTTAAAGATTCTCTAGATTTTATTAGTGTCTGTTTATTTGTGCTCCTTATCACTTCTGATTTTGTTAATTTGGGTATTCTTTCTCTCCCTTTTGATTAATTTAGGTACGTGTTTTTCTGTCTTACTGATTTTCACAAAGAACCAACTCTTTTTCCATTTTTTTTTTTTTGTATTTTTCTTTTTCTTTCAATTTTATTGATTTCAGACCTGAGTTTATTTCATGACTTCTACTTCTTCTGGATGAGTTTACTTTTTTGTTCTAGAGCTTTTCAGGCATGCTGTTAAGTCATTAGTGTAAGAAATATCCAAATTTTTTATGTAGGCACTTAGTTCTATGAGCTTTCCTCTTAGCACTGCTTTCATAGTATCTCATAAGTTTGGATATATAGTGGATTCATTTTAATTTTAAAAAGTCATGTATTGATGAAAAATAATATAATAAAATTGTTATTATAACCAACAAAGTGGTTCTAACAATAAATATGTTTCATTTATACCAAAAGGTTTAATAATACTTTTCTTTTCACATATGTAGATTCCCTTTTATTTGGGGCATAAATGTTTGTAATTAAAACATCATCATAAAGGATTTTTCATATGATGAATATGTAATATTCTTCCTAATCCCTTTAGACTGATTTTAATTTCAAGTCTGTTTTATTATATATTAGGACAGCTATACCACCTTGTTTCTTTAAGTTCTTTTGATTGGAAAGTCTTTTCAACTCTTTTCTCTGAGGCAGTATCAGTCTTTGAAGTTGGGGTGTGTTTTTTGTATGCAAGAGTGTTTTTTGTAGGGCTAAATTTCTAGATAGATATTGTTTAAATCTTGTTTTGACATGAAATATTTTATTTACTCTGTCTGTGATAGTTGAGAGTTTTGCTGGGTGTAGTACTCTTGGCTGGCATTCCTGTTCTCTTATAATCTACATAATGCCTATCAGGACCTTCTGGCTATCAGAGTCTCCATTGAGAAATCTGATGTTTTTCTGATGGGTCCTCCTATATAAGTTACTTGACATTTTGTCTTTCCAGTTTTTAATATTCTTTCTTTATTTTTTGTGATTTTTGGTTTGATTATTATGTGGAGAGCAGACTTTGTGTAATATCTAGCATATTTTGTGTTCTGTAAACTTCTTGTAGGCATTTTCTTCTTTAGGTTGGAAAAGTTTTTTCTATGATTTTGTTGAATATATTCTCTGTGTCTTTCAGCTGTTACTCTAATTTACTTTTTATTTCTATTATTCTTAGATTTGGTTGTTTCATGGTGTCCTAGGGTTCCGTGATGATTTGTGTTATGAGTTTTTTGGCTTTAATTTTTTTAACTAATTTATCTCTTCTATTGTATCTTCCATGTCAGAGAATTTCTCTCCCATCTTATGGCTTCTGTTGGTTATGCTTGCATCTGTAATTCTTGTTAATTTACTCAGAATTTTCATTTCTAACACTCTCTCTGTGTCTTCTTTATTGCTTTATTTCAATTTTCAAGTATTGAACTGTTTTTTTCATCTGCTTGATTGTTTTTTCTTTGTTGTCTTTGCTTTTTAAAAGGTATTTGTTGATTTCTTTTAATTTCTTGTATGTTTAAGATCATTCTCTTTAACTTCTATGTTGTGATATTCAGGTCTTTCTGTTGTAAAACAGTTGGGTTATGGTGCAGCCATATTGCTCTTTATGTTGTAGGTATTCTTGCACAGACATCTATTCATCTCTTCCTCTTATTGTTATAAGAGGTGTCTATGTCTCAGGAATCTGTTCTTGGTACCATCTGCTATGGATGTATCTGAATTTCAGTGAGCCACATTTGATCCAATTAGCACTCTTCATCCAATCAGAAATGGAGGGTTTTGTGACTCAGGGAGCCTCTCTTGGTCCCATTGGAGCTATTGGTTCACTAGGGACTGGTAGATTCTGTGTCTCAGAGAGTCCTTGAGGTTGCAGAGGGCTGGGAGGGTTTTAAGTGGGACTTGTATATTACAGGATGCAATGGGGAATGTTGATGGGGAGGCCTACTAACAGGAGTCTTCCCTGCTCACCTGCAATTTGTGCAATCCATCATAGGTTTTTAATATTTGAATGTATGGATAAAGGAAGTTAGAAGGCTTATAAATAAATATTGTAAACAATGTAATATTTTAAAGAAAAATTCATGGAGTATATTCTAACCAATTTATACACAGATTATATTTATCGTATGAACATAAAAGAACATAAAAATCATGCTTTCAAGCTCATAAAATATTCATTTCAAAGAATTCCTTCAAAATTTTACTAATATTTTCTCTCATCTAACCTTTATCTTACTGACTTTCAATCAATAGAGTATTCTTAAATTATTTTATCTGCTCTCATTTGTTACATTAGAGAAAATTCAGAAACAGAGACTTGAAGATAAAAAATTTTTATGATCACAAAATGGTAGCTATTTGTAATTAAAAATTGCTAAAGCTACATCTTAAGGCAAATTATGTTCAATATCACTCATTTTGAAAGGAAGAAAAACATACATAAAGGAAATAGAAAATATTTTGCATAAGTTTCCAAGGAAAATACTTAAATAGTTAAAATGGTGTTGGTACCATGATGTTATTTCAAAGAATATACTTCTGTTGAAGACATTATTTTTGCAAAATAATAAATATTGTAATTTAAAATGCAGCCAGGGAAGTTAAAATCACTGAAGATGCTTCTTTGGAGAATTTCTGGAAATACAATTATGTTCATAATTATAATTTATAATATATACAATTTACAAAGTTATACAATATTATGATAGATCTATATTGTATTCTTATAAGCCTTTATTTTGAAGTGATAATTAGTTTGGATTAACAACTACAAATATTCAACTTATTCAGAAACTTGTACAGGGCAAAGTCTACAGTTAGCTAACCCTTTCCTTATTCTAAATGGATTGGATCAAATGCTTGAAAATGACCCAAATGTGGCTCATTTATAGGACTGCCAATGATTTTTGAGGTTTGATAAAAATTAATTCAATGCTTTTCTCAAATGATTTGAAGTGTTACACTATTAAGGTTAAGAAATTACTAATATGATATGAAATGGAGAAAATGTCATGAAGAACAATAAGGATCTAAGAGATCTAAAGTCTATAGAAATTTAGATACAATTTGTATAAAACAAAGATATGAGGAATAGAAATTTGGTAATTATATAAACAACATAACACAACTAGGCAATTATCAAATATGTATTCATGAAAATCAATATAATCAATTGTTTATATAACCAACAAATTGGTTCTAACAATAAATATGTTTCTTACCCAAATATAAAACTACAAATTGGTTTTGCAAGACTGAGTAATATGCTGTGCAATACTATCAAAGATACAGCATTGTTCATTTTATTTAACTCCATTATTCCTATAATAGTCTCCACTCTCCACTCTTAATTTGGCCTAAACCAGCCTTCATACTCAAAAGATAAGTTGTATCCCAAGGAGATAGTATATGTAGTAAATTATAACTGAAAATGCTGATTAAGGAAATGGTAGTCTGAGTATATGTACTTAAAATTAGGATCTGAGACATAGCCCATCAGAGCTGAAATTCTAATCAATAAGACAGGATCTAAAATCAAAAAAAAACCACACATATGTAAAACCAACCAAGTTACATCTGTTGCAGCATTTATATTTCTGCTTACAAATACACACTTTAGCATAGTAGGTGTGTGTAACTTTGAGGCATTTGATTTTGCATTTGAAGTATTCACAGATATAGATTGTGAGTTTGTGGTCTGTTTGTTTAGTTTTTGATACAAAGTCTTGTTTTATAGGTCAGGCTCATCTGGAACTTGCTGCCTATCTTAAAATGGCCTGAAGTTTGCAATTCCCCTGCCTCAGCCCACTAGGGTCCCACTCCAAGTCTATTATCTGTTCAAGAAAATCCTGCAGCATTGAACTAGTATTGGTTCACCCTGTTGATTTTTATCCAGGCTTCTTTTAACTCTATTTATAAAGAAAAGTGTTGAGTAAGATAAGAATTTTCTTCTCTACTCTCTCTAGGTAGCACAGATGCAAAATGTCTCTGAAAGTATGTTTCTCCTTTTCTGCCTTCAATTTAGAATTATGCCTATTTTCTTTTTTTCTACTAACGAACAAGACTGCCATTATTGGCTTATGCCACTGTTTGCAAAATTTTATCTCTGATATATTTGGTAAGTAAAGATTTATTGAAACACAGCTGTGTCTATTTATGTATCATCGATGGCTGTTTCTGTGCTATGATAGCTGAGCTAATGGATGTAAAAGAAAGCACATGGGTCTCTGATTTAGAGTCAGCTGAAGAGTTGTCACTGAACATAAAAAGTCTGAAATTCACTCCCTAGGCTTTTACATAAAAGCTTTAGCAGCTTCTGATTTAAATGTGTCATGATACCTCCTGTTAACACACTTCATACACATGAAGTTGAAACCATCTTCATGGGTAAAATAACAAACAATGTTATTTGATAACAAATTGCCATTTTTGTAAGAATCCTGGTGAGACAGGTGTTTGAAAACATTAATGAGAAATAGAAAATAGAAAAGAAACAGAAATTCCTTAGTTCTAACAACTTACCAGTTTAACATCCAGTGTTGTTTCATTTGGGAGATGAAACTTAGAAATATAGCATAACTTTCAGATTAATTGATGTACTAGAACTATAATGAAGACGTTCGTGGATTGAAAACACAAAATTAAAATATTTTGCCCAGTTAATGTCTTGCATAAATTTTATCTTCCATAATTCCAAGAAAATAATAAGCTGAATATTGTTTTTGGCTATTGTCTTTGGTCTTTCTTAAACTTAAGACAAAATCTCCACATTCCTGCTAAAGATTAAAAATTTGTTTGTTTAAATTGATAGACAAACTATACTCTGGTCCCTTTTCTTATCAGCATTTAAACCATGTATATCTTCTAAACTATGTATAATATTTTAGTTTTGCTACATTACAATTTCATATTGATTTTTGGAATTTTTTAAAAATATTTTTATTATTTGGTGACTTTACATCATGCACCACATCAAACTCAGTTATCAGTCCTCTCAGTTTCATACCCACTCTTACGATTTAGAAAAATGCACATTCATGTTGCTCATTTACTTACTGGAGCATAATTAAACTCCCAGTGGCTAGCCCCTTAAAGAAAACGAGTTCCTCTTCACCCACACCCCTGCCAGAAGCCATCAATGCAGAAGTGAAGCACTGTGCCATTAATCTATGTTCTAGACTTAAGCTCTTATATACAATGACATCATTGTTTTAAAAAAAATATAATGAGTGAGTAGATGCACAGCCTATCCTTCTGAGTTTGTGATACCTTGTTCAGGAAGATATTCTCCAAATCCATCCATTTACCTGCAAATTTTAAGATATCAGTTCTGCTTTCTGCTGAGTAGTACTCCATCATGTAAATGTACCACAGTTTGTTAATCCATTATTCAGTTGAGAGGCATCTAGGTTGTTTAAAGGTTCTTGCTATTACAAATGAAGTTGCTATGAACATATTTGAGCTCATGCTTTAGGGATATAAATGTGCATCATTAGGGTATATGCCTAAAAGTTGTATTGCTGGATCCTTGGGATCATGGGGAGATTATGATTCCCAATTTTCTGGGAAACCACCATCTTGCATTCTAGAGTGGCTGAACAAGTTTGCATTCCCACCAACAATGAAAGGCTGTTCCCCTCGAGCCACATCCTCTCCAGCATAGGCAGTCATCTGTGCTTTTAATTTTAGCCAATCTAACAGGTGTCAGGTGCTTTCTCAAAGTTGTTTTGATTTACATTTCTGCGATGGCTAAAGGTACTGAGCAATTCTTCATTGAGCCTTTCATCCATTTTTAATTCTTCTGCTGAAAATTCCCTTTTTAGTTCTGAACCCCATTTTTAATTGGGTTATTTAGGGGTTTGGGCTCTAGTTTTTAGAGTTCCATATATATTTTGGAGATCAATCCTCTGTCATTGATAAGGTTGGTAAAAACCTTTTCCCATTCTGTAGGCTGTCATTTAGTCTTATTGACTGTGTCCTTGGCTATACAGAAGCTTCTCAGTTTCAGGAGGTCCCACTTATTGATTGTTGTTCTTAGTGTCTGTGCTAGTGGTGTTATATTTAAGAAGTAGTCACCTGTGCCAATGCATTGGAGGGTCTGTCCCACTTTCTTTTCTATCAAGTTCAGTGTAGTTGGGTTTATGTTGAGGTTTTTGATCCACTTGGATTTGAGTTTTGTACAGGGTGATAGGTATAGATCTATTTGCATTTTTCTACACACGACCATCCAACCATTTGTTGAAGATACTATCCCTTTCCCATTGAATATTTTTGGGCTTTTTGTGAAAAATTAGGTGTTCATAGGCTTATGGGTTTAATGTTGGGGTCTTCAATTTGATTCCCTTGGTTCCATAAGTCTGTTTTTATGCCAGTACCAAGATGTTTTTAGTACTGTAGCTCTATAGTATAATTTGAAGTCGGGGATAGTGATGCCTCCTCCTAAGGTTCTTTTGTTGAGCAAAATTGTTTTAGCAATCCTGGCTTTCCTGATATTCCAAATGAAGTTGAGTATTGTTCTTTCAATGTCTGTAAAATATTGTGTTGGGATTTTGATGCCAATTGCATTGAATCTGTAGATTGCTTTTGTTAAGACTGGCATTTTTACTATGTTGATCCTACCTATCATGGATAATAAGACATCTTTCCATTTTATCCTCTTCAATTTATTTCTTCAGTGATTTAAAGTTTTTGTCAAATAGATCTGTTACCTCTTGGTTATAATTACAACAAGGTATTTAATGCTATCTGCAGTTATTATAACAGGTGATGTTTTCCTTATTTCTTTTTTCCTTTTATTATTATTATTATTATTATTATTATTATTATTATTATTATGAACAAACAAGTCACAATTTCTAACCTTGTATATCCTTATTCAAGGTTCCTTCCCCCTCCCAACATATCAGGTCATTCTTTCTTCTCCACAAATCCCCATCCCTTCCCTGGGCAGGCTGCAGGCAGTCCCATTGTCCCACTGTCCCAATATTGCTTAGTTCAGTCTCCACTCCTGGCAGATGCAGTTTTCTCCCCCCTCCCTCAAGAGTGAGTCCGGTGTTCCTCTAGGGGGAGTGGGATCCAAGATGTCAGTCCAGGGTGTTTCTGATCCCAAGCTGTTCAGTGGTTGTGGTTTGCAGCTTGGGCATGCTTTGCTTTTTTCTTGTTTGTTTAGAGTCCACTAATGAGTGAGTACATCCCCTGCTTATCTTTCTGAGTTTGTGATACCTCACTCAGTAGGATATTTTCCAAATCCATCCATTTCCTTATTTCTTTTTCAGCCTTTTCATCTTTAGTTTATAGGAGGGCTAATGATTTCTTTGAGTTAATCTTGTATCCTGCTACATTGCTGAAGGCGTTGATCAGGTGTATAAATTGCTTGGTAGAATTTTGTGGGTCACTTATGTATATAAACATATCATCTGCAAATAGAGATGGTTTCACTTCTTCTTTTCCAATTTGTATTCCCTTAATCTCCTCTTGTTCTCTTATTGCTTTAGCTAAAACTTTGAGAACTATGTTGAATAGATAAGGGAAGAAAGGACATCCTTGTCTAGTTCCTGATTTTAGTGGGATTGCTTTGAGTTTTTCACCATTTAATTTGATGTTGGCCATCGGCTTTTTGTAAATTGCCCTTAATTATATTTAGGTATTTTCCCTCTATTCCTGATCTCCCCATGACTTTTATCATAAAGGATTGTTGGATTTTGTCAAAGGTCTTTTCAGCAACTAAGGAGATGATCATGTTTTTTTTCTTCAATTTGTTTATATGATGGATGACATTTGCACTTTTTCATATGTTGAACCATCTCTGCACTTCTGGAATGAAGCCTATTTGATCGTGGTGAATGACTTTTTTTTATATGTTGTTAGATTTGGTTTGCCAGAATTCTGTTGAGAATTTTTGCATTAATGTTCATGAGGTAAATTGATCTATAATTCTCTTTTGTTGTTGAGACTTTGAGTAGTTTGTGTATCATGATTTTTTTTTAACATCAAAATATTTATTTTTTACTCACATTGATATTTTGCCTATATGTGTGTTTGTGTGAGGGTGTCATATCTTGGAGTTGAACACAGTTGTTAGCTGCCATGTAGGTGCTGGGAGCTGAACCTGGGTCCATGGAAGAACAGTCAACACACTTACCCACTGAGCCATCCCTCCAGCTCCCTGCTTTTGATTTCCTTTTTTTTTTTTGCTATTTATTTATTTATTTATTTATTTATTTATTTATTTATTTATTTATTATGTATTTTTTCAAAGAAATCACACTTTCTATCCTTGTATATCCTTATTCAAGGTCCCTTCCCCCTCCTGCCACATCAGGTCATTCTTTCTTATTGTGGCCTCATAAAGAGAGTTTGGGAAAATTCCTTCAGTTTCTACTGTATGGAACAGTTTGAGGAGTGTTGGCATTAGCTGTTCTTTGGATGTCTAGTAGAATTCTGCAGTAAAACAATCTGAGCATGGGCTTTTTTTTTTTTATTTGGGAGAGTTTTAGTGACAGCTTCAATTTCTTTTGGTGTTATAGATCTGTTTAGGTCTTCAATCTGATCTTGATTTAATATTTGCAAGTGGTACCTGTCCAGTAGCTTTCCATTTCTTCTTGGTTTTCCATTTTTGTGGAGTATAGATTTTCAAAGTATTACCTGATAATCTCTGGACTTATGCTCCCCTTTTCATTTCTGATTTTGTTAATTTGGATACACTTTTCTGCTTTTTGATTAGTTTGGATAAAGGCTTATCTATCTTGTTCACTTTCTCAAAGAACCAACTCTTTGATTCATTGATTCTTTGTATAGTTCTTTTTGTTTCAATTGTATCGATTTCAGCTCTAAGTTTGATTATTCCCTCCTGTCTACTCCTTTTAGATGAGTTTGCTTCTAATTGTGCTAGGGTTTTCAGCTGTGATAATAGTTCTCTAGTGTGGACTTTATCTAGGTTTTTCATATAGGCATCTAGTGCTAAAAGTTTTCCTCTTAAGACTGCTTTCATTGTGTCCCATAAGTTTGGGTATGTTTGGATTCATTTTCATTAAATTCTAGGAAGATTTTTATCTCTTTCTTAATTTCTTCCTTGACCCAAAGCTTGTTTGGTTGAGTGATATTTAGTTATCATGAGTTTGTAGGCTTTCTGTGATTTTTGATGTTTTTAAACTCTAACTTTAGACCATGGCTATCTGATATGGTACAAGGAGTTATACCCATCTTTTTTGTACCTCTTGATATGTGCTTTATGACCTAGTATGTGGTCAATTTTAGATAAAGTTTCATGGGTTTCTGAGGAATATGTATATTCCTTTTTGTTTGGGTGGAGGGTTCAGTATATATCTTCTAAGTCCATTTGTGTTAAAACTTCTGCTAGATCCCTTATTTCTACATTGAATTTTTGTCTGGTTGATCTATCCAAGGGTGAAAGTGGGGTATTGAAGTCTCCTTCTATTAGTGTGTCAGGTTTGATAGGAAGTTTAAGCTTTAGTAGTGTTTCTTTTACATATATCGGTGCCCTTGCATTAGTGGCATAGATATTCAGGATTGACATTGCATCCTGGTGCATTTTTCCTGAGAAGAATAAGAAGTGTCTGTCTTCATCTATTTAAATTGATTTTAGTTTAAAGTCTATTTTGTTAGCTATTAGAATGGCTCCACAAGCTTGTTTCCTAGGGCCATTTGATTGAAAAGTCTTTTCCCAACCTTTTACTCTGAGCCTGTATCTGTCTTTGAAGTTTACATATGTTTCTTGTATGCAGCAGAAGGATTGTTTCTGTTTTAGTATTCATCATGCTAGCTTGTGTCTTTTCATATGTAAATTGAGTCCATTGATATTAGGGCATATTATTGACCAATGATCAATATTTCCTGTCATTTTTGGTAGTAGCTTGTATTTCCTTTTTGGGGGCGTTTCTTTTGTGGGATTATCAATTGTTTGTGGTTTCATGGGTGTTTCTGATTTCCTTAGGTGGAGTTTTTCCTCTAGGGTTTTTTGTAGAGCTGGATTTGTAGTTAGGTATTGTTTAAATCTGTTTGTGTATGTGTGTGTGTGTGTGTGTGTGTGTGTGTGTGTGTGTGTGACATATCTCGTTTCTTCCATCTATGTTGATTGATAGTTTTGCTGGATACAGTAGTCTAAGTTGGCATCCATGCTCTTTTAGTGTCTGTATAATATCTGATCAGGACCTTCTTGCTTTCATTATTTCCATTGAATAGTTGGGTGTTATTCTGATGGGTCTGCCTTTATAGGTGATTTGTCCTTTGTCCTTTGCAGCTCTTAATATTTTTCTTTGTTCTGTAGGTTTAATGGCTTCATCATTATATGGTGAGCAAACTTTCGGGGGTGGTTCTAGTCTATTTGGTGTTCTGTAAGCTTCCTGTATCTTTATAGACTTTTCCTTCTTTAGGTTGGGGAAGACTTCTTCTATGGTTTTGTTGAATATATTTTCTGTGCCTTTGAGCTGGTGTTCTTTTTCTTCTTCAATTCTAATTATTCTCAAGTTTGGCCTTTTCAGGGTACCCCATATTTCCTGAACATTTTGTGTTTTTTGGTTTTAGTGTATATGTTTTTTTTTTTAACTGATGTACCTATTACCACCAGATCTTTTTTTTATTTCCAGCTTTGTCTCAGTTTGTGCCTGCTTTATTGTTTCTATTTCAGTTTTAATTTCTGGGATGTTTCTTCCTCCTGTTTATTTTCTTTTTCTTGGTTTTCTTTATTTTCTTTCAGGAATTTGTTCATCTCTTCAAATTTTCTGTTTGTATTTTCTTCTATTTCTTTCAGGGAGTTTTTTATATCCTCTTTTAAGGCTTCTTTTAGTTTCATAGAGCTGTTTTTAGGGTGGTTTCCTTCTGTTTACTCTTCATTATTATGTTCAGGTCTTGAAACTATAAAACACTTGCTTCTTCTGGTGGTGTGTTGATGTTCTTTGTATTTTTGTATGTATTCTTGCACTGGTGTCTGTTCATTTTTTTCTCAATTTACTCTTGGTTAGTTTTTGGTTGGCTCTTAGTGGGTTCTGGTCTGAGGGCTCTTAATCAGCTGTATGTTCAGGAGGTTGACTGCTGTCATGAGGAGTGATATTATACCAGCTGTGCTCTGAGCAGTTCTGCCACCAACGTTGTGCCCTGTCTCAGGGCCTGGGTTCAGGGAGTGGAAGTTACCACTTGACCTAAATAAGGGATGACCCTCACCTCTGACCGCTCAGCTATGCTTCCCAAGGACTCTTTTGCTCCCATGCTGTCATGCTTCGATTATGCCAGCCAAGTTCTGATCAGACTGTGTTCTGTAGCCAAAGCTGTGTCCTGTCTCAGGACCTGGGTTTAGGGAGCAGAAGTCACTGCTTGACCTGAAGAGTGGATGACCCTCACCTCTCCAACTTCATATTCTTACAGGAAGATATATAGTTTCAATTCAGATTTATTAACTATAGCCATTAGGTATAGTTAATCTAACTTCTTACCTGTAACTTTAAAAAAAAAACTATTTTATTTTAAAAATAGCATTGTTTGAGTCACTATTCTTTGGAGATAAGTTCCTACATGGTATTATTGGAAAATGCCCAGCCAAATATAATTGTCCCCACAAAAGATCTAAAACACAAAAAGAGAAATTCATTCCTTGACATCAGAAATATCTATGTATTTTGTGCACAATCACCTCAGAATTTTGGATTTCTTTTTTCTTCCTAAATAATATGGAAAATATAGAATACTCTCGCCATATAGTATTATTGTTTAGCACTTAGCACAAAGGTCCTTCCTTTTGTACACAGAGCTTCAGAGAAAACAAGAATATTAAGTATAAAGAATTTTCTCTCCGATCAGGAAGAAAAACTTGTTCCAAAAAGAAAAAGAACAACAGAAATAATCGTGTTCTTCCATCCAGAAGCTGAGAATTAGTAATGATTAACTGCCTGGTGATTTGGGTTATCTGTTGGGCCAAGCCATATCAAGCTCCTATAACCAAGACTAGAGGCATATAGTAATCTAAATGACCATTAGAGCCATAGGTTCCCCCAGGCTTATGCAACCAAGACCAGAGGAGCCTAATGGTCCAAATGTCCTAAATCAGGCCAGACCCTTAGGCCCTTAAACTAGTACAGGCAGCCTATTTCTAAAACTCAACTTCTTGGAAGAAATGTGTGTACCCTGAGTTCAGTTTCTATGTGCACTGGGGATTGTATTACACCAGGAACATTTTTCACAAGCCATACTTTGGTTAAATACTTTGAGAATAAACTCTGTTATTAGACTCCCTAAAGTTTGATTCAGGTTGACAAAGTCAGTCTTACTGGATTTTTATTCTTTTTTTTTTCTATTTTGTGTTTATCAAGAAAAACAGTAAATTGAATTTAAAATGCTAATAAGTTAACAATAACTATAAAGAAAATAAAAATCATAAGCATGACTTATCAAGGGTGATAATGCAAATAATTTGCAACACATAAAATTACTTTTTGTTCAGCTTTCCCTCTGGATTTTTTTTTCCTATCCCTCTATATCCCCATTCAAGGTCCCTTTCCCCTCCCGCCATATCAGGTCATTTTTTTCTTTCTCCACAACTCCCCATCCACTCCCTGGGCAGGCTGCAAACAATTCCAAAGTCCCACTGATCAAATAAAGCTTAGTTCAGTCTCCACTCCTGGCAGATCCAGTTTTCTCCCCCCTCCCTCAAGAGTGAGTCAGGTGTTCCTCTAGGGGGAATGGAATCTGAAGGGTTAGTCCAGGGTGTTTCTGATCCCAAGCTGTTTAGTGGTTGTGGTTTGCAGGTTGGGCATGCTTGGCTTTTTTCATTCTCATCTCTTTGTGAGGTTGGCTTTCATCTATGGAATCTGCAGGGACCTACATAAGTGCAAAATTAATGGTAGTAGGTAAAATATTTTTTAAAATGAAAAAAATATAAAGACCTAACATTAAGGTTCAATTACAAATGTTTAAGTAATAACTAGGTTAATATATATAATTATTTGTTATAAAGAGGTTCGATTAATTTTTTCAACTTTAACTCAGCAGAAAACTTGACACAAAATGATTTAGATGATTTTTAAAAATTTAACTAAATATCTTTTAACTGATTCCCAACCTAGGGTATGATCACACATGGTATCATGAAATAATTCCAGGAATTAAGCTATGATTAGCTACCTAAAGAGGAAACAAACAAACAAACAAACAAACAAAGAAAAAAAAACTAAAACAACAGACAGTCCCATGGTCCCACTGACCCAATATTGCTTAGTTCAGTCTCCACTCCTGGCAGATCCAGTTTTCTCCTGCCCAGGGAGGAGATGGGGAGTTGTAGAGATGAAAGAATGACCTGATGTGGCAGGAGGGGGAAGGGACCTTGAATAAGGATATACAAGGATAGAAAGTGTGACTTCTTTGTTCATAATAATAACAATAACAATAATAATAATAATAATAATAATAATAATAATAATAATAAAAATAAAGTGTAGTTTGAGGGACTTGTAAGGTGACTGAGCAAACAAAGGCACTTGCTTTACAAGCCTGACAACCTGAGTCTGATCTCCTGATCCTCTCCTCCCAGGTGGAAACCGACTCCTCTATGAATAAACGGTGGCATCCACTCATGCACCACACACACACACACACACACACACACACACACACACACACACACACACACACACACTTGTTTTAGGATGAAACTTTCTCTTACCCTGCTCTTTCAAATTCCTCACAGGATGTTCTGCTTTTCTTGTTGCACTTAATTTCTTATATAACTGTATACTGTGTCGTTTATCACCAATCCTGTAAATTATCAGTTCCACAAATGCAATAGTTTATGCTTTATGGTAGAGTGACACTTTGGAGCCTGATCTAGCGCAACATATTTGTTGACTGAAGGAATAAATCAATTTGAAGGGAGAAAAAAAATCTAAAACAGAAGAAAAATTCAAAAAGAAAGTGAAAAGATAACAAATAACATTCTAATAATTTGAAATTTTGTTCAAATATCTTTGTACTTTAAAAATCACAAAATTTTTGGTTGTAGAGATGGCCCAGTGGGAAAAGAATATTGCAGAGCAATGCTCTGCAAAGCAGATATATAAGCAAAACATATTAAAGTATGCTGCCCCTAGAAAGGGATGTGGAGAGTTGAAATGCATATATATATATATATATATATATATATATTACATATATACACACTATGTAAGCCATATGAAATAAAGAGTATACATATGTATGTATTTATATGGGAAAAGGTGCTGGAGACTAAAGTTTGATGCACAGAATCTTTGTTAAGGTGGACAGGAAGAAACAAATACACAATTTTTTTCTCTGACTTGCAAATGTATGTATCCCAATGCATCATTAAACACCCACACAGTAAATAACTAAATAATTTAAATGCTAATTATCACAGTGTATTATGTAAAGAATTTTGAATGATCGCATAAGCCTACACTTAACAGAACTCCAGTTTGTGACAATATGCTGCATTTAAAAACAGATTTGATAAGAATAAAAGGAAATCCTAGAATTAAAAAAAATCCATACAATGAGATGAAAACATAGACAAAATAATAGATATAGAATTTTAGAAAATAATAGATATAGACTGTTAGGAAATACTAAATGAAATAGTAGTTGAGCCAGTTGGCTGCATCATTAGATTTAGCAATATTGCATATAGCTGTACGGAGTACTTAAGAATATTGCAGAGCAATGCTCTGCAAAGCAGATATATATTAGCAAAACATATTAAAGTATGTGCCACTAGAAAGGGATGTGGAGATTTGAAATGCATATATATATATATAATATATATTACATATATACACACTATGTAAGCCATATGAAATAAAGAGTATATATATGTATGTATTGATATGGGAAAAACTATTTTCCAGTTCTTAATATTGTTTAATTGCCTTTATTTCTTTATGTAGAGTTGAGACCTCATGGACTTTTCCCTGTCCACTTTGACAAGTTTCTTGGTATTATTCTTGTTCAGCTCATGTTGGGCATTCAAGAAGCTTAGAATGTTTGGGTATAGGTTTTGATTTTACTATGAGCTACAGTCCCATAATAAATCCCCTGATCTTCTGGCTATTAACATATTTATATCTCTCTTCTTCAATGTTCTCTGCACATTTGGTTTGGTAATGTTTTGTAGATATAACTACTGAGGGCTTCACATCTCTGTTCATTGATTAGTTGTGGTTTTCTTTAGTGGTCTTCATTTATTTCAAATAATTTTTTATGATTGTAAAAACTATAATTATCAGTGGGTATATGGACAAATATTTATAGATTTTTTTGCAGGATTATGGTGGTTTAGTAAAGTTGTGGTAATAGGCTCTCCTCCAATAACCATGAAGTCACTAGTACTGGGTAATTAGCTAGATTTCTTGTATCAGGCATGGAATATCTCTTTTTCGTCAGGTCTTAAGACAGACAGATGTTTGTTGCCACCAATGTATGTATGTCACTACTACACTTTTACTTTGGCTTTCTATTGTCATATGGGTCACTGATGTGGTTCATAGAGATATGCTACTCCATAAACTGTCAGCTGTGTTGTTGATCTTTGCCATCCCAGTGGGGGTAAGATAAAATCTCAGAGATGTTTATACTTGCATTTCCATAATTCCTAAAGATAATGTACATTTTTGGCACATTTCTTTTTTTTTTTTTGAGAAATCTCAGTTCAGGCCCTAAGATGTTTCTGAATATTCAGTGAACTATTTACCTTTGAGAAATTAACATTTATTTCTATCATAAGAAACTATGTAACAAGCAAAATGTAACTAATTCTTCATAAAATCCCTTGTTTATAAGTTATCTTTGAGTTTTCATGGCATAGCTTTGCAAAATAATTTTCTAATTACTGTTAATTTTCAAGATTCAGTGAAAACAATGTAGGTTTGAGAACTTTTTCTTCAGGGACTTTTACTGTGAGGACAAGTGTGCTGAGTCTGTGTAGCTTTATGTGAGGGACGCTATCTTTCATTAAAATAACGTAGAAAGATATTACATGTGATTTCTTGCTGACATTTCCAGATGCACTTTGTTTACAAGGTCCCAGAAGCAAAACATATTAAAGAATACTGCCACTAGAAAGGGACTTGGAGAGTTGAAATAGTCCAACCACCTGTTCCCACATCTGACATTATCGAACTAAAATTCTCTACTTTATTATTAAGCGCTATGAGTGATGAAGATACTTACAATATGCTACATTTGAGCTAATAATTCATGAGACTTTTGTTAATATCTCTGGAAAAGCAAGATAGAAGAGTAAGAATTCTCTCTTTTAGGGAAAGATTTGTGTTAATGGGGTTCATTTGAAGATATGTCCCTATATCCAATTCCATTACTTTCCTCTGACAGTTATCAATACATTATAGTAATGACTTGCTACTTCAATCTCTTACCTTATGTTTCAAATTTAACTACAGTGGTATTTTTCTATATAGCATCAAGTATTTTAGAAAGCTATAGACCACCAACATTAGGATGAATAATAATAAGGTGAACAGATAAACAAATTCTGGTTTGAGTGATGGTTATATAACACAATGCCTTTAATGTTTTGTTTTCTTAACATTAATTTAAGGTACTCATAGAGTGACTAATGCTCACAAAATATAATGGTTTTTTGCAGTAATAAGGCCTCTGATTGCTTTTAAAATTAGTTCCCATTAGATTCAAAAGCTTAGATGTGATTTTCTAAAAGGAATACTTTCATACTTTAGGGCTTAATTAAGAAAGGATAATACTATCAGAAAAACTGTCTAGTTGAATAATTCCTGAGACTCTGGAAATAACAACTCCGTTAAATTTGCTTCAAGATGTTTAATTTTCCCTTGGTTTGAAATTGTGTTAATTTTATGCTATTTAAAAAAATGAATGTCAAGGGAGCTTTTGAAAATATAGTTATCTATATGTCCCTGTAATGATAGTGAATTAATGCAAGCAATTCTCATTCAGTAGTAAATATGGAGTATTATCTATGCTTCAGACATTTATTAGTGGATTTTGGGTGAACTGATGACATTTATTGGGTGAAATTCAGATACATTTTAAAGACCTGACAAGGGCATTAAAGATGGCTCACTCAGTAAAGTTGAGTCCCACAAACAATAGATCCTAAACCAATCCTCCATGAAACCATATGAAGCAGTCAGAAACAGTAGTGTATGCTTTAATCCCTGCACAGAGGAGGTATGAATAGAAATACCACAGACACT
This sequence comes from Sigmodon hispidus, assembly GCA_004025045.1. Classification (NCBI taxonomy): domain Eukaryota; kingdom Metazoa; phylum Chordata; class Mammalia; order Rodentia; family Cricetidae; genus Sigmodon; species Sigmodon hispidus. The sequence goes on along the minus strand of PVIH01008794.1, from coordinate 62,872 downwards.
TGGTGCCAAGAGAGTATAGCTGAATCTACCAAACTTGCCTTTATAGAACTGAATCTACCAAACTTGCCTGAATAGAACTCCCAGTCAACCTAGAACAAGGTGTATGATATTTGAATTGTGCCGTACAATATTTTAGGCTAATCAGAATGGTATCATATATGCAACAGTAGGTTAAGTTCAAATTCTAATATCAGACAGGCTATTGATATAGTGCTCAGGTGTAGTCCACAAGCACTAGAAGATAAAGAGACACACACAGACATGACTTCCATGGATTATACTACTATCTGATCACTAGCAATAGCCTATACTTTGCCAATTAGCATAATGGATTAAAACATTATTGTCCAGAGTAGGGTCTTGTTAATCAATCTAATTAATATTAGAAGTTCTAACTCACTGAAAAGATAATAAATGTTCAAGTTACATTAACTGCTAAGATGAAGGGGCAGCTCCCTATGTGTCAAGAACAAAAGTAAAGCAGAAACCTCTATGAAGCACTCACAGCTCAATCCTCCTTTGGATCTCTAGCTAACGGGATTTGCATTAGGAGGAACATTGATTGTACTACATCCTGCCTTCAAATGTGGCTTCACCAGCATCAAATAAGCAGTTTCATACAGAGCAGGGTCAAAACACCTAGGAGGAGAGACAGGAGAGGGTTCATCAGGCTTAGGGAGCAGTGAGCTGTGTGCTGCTTGGCCCCTGCCTTGCTAATAAATGTTTGCGTACTCATTCCAGTGAGTGGCAGACAAAAGAGGCTGTATGTATACTCTTTCTCTAATTTGAAGGGGGAAAATAATTGAATTGCAGTCTGCTGAAAACTGGGCCATAAATAAATATAAATCTCCAAGTTAGGCAATTTGATCATTTTTAAATATGAGGAATTAATATTTTAAAAATTCATGCTTTAGAACTACATATATTCTAGCCCTCTATTTAGAAATCTTTTGGGAACTTCATCTTACTCAATAGGATGATACAAAATTTTATGAAAAGAGAAAAATAACGCTGTATCTTTCTTAAATCATTATTCTACAAGTGTGAGTGTCTTACCTGAATATATGTCTGTACACTATGCGTAAGACTGGTGCCTACACAGGCCAGTAAAAAGCATCAAATTCTCTAGCACTGAAGTTACAAATAGTTGTGAAACACTGTGTGATTCTGGGCATGGAAATCTGGTCCTGTCTGGTCCTCTGGAGTGCTCTTACCCACTATGCCAACTCTTCTCTACAGACCAGCATTGTATTTTCAGTAAACATTGGTTTCCTTTCTCTTCTCATTTCCAATATGCAAATATCACTAATGAGCCAAGAGTTTCATTTAGTCTGCACATAAATATTCGACCACTGGTAAGCACAGCCCAAAGGATATCGACATCATTCAGGAGGGAAATCTCCTTATTGGTCTTTTTAAATACTTTTCCATACAGTGGGATGGTGCTGGCCTGTTATGACGGAAATAGCTGTTGGGTATACTATCCTTCCACAGAAAAGTAGACACATCACCAACTATAGCTGGCAATTTTTACTGGAATCCAAGTCGAGGAAATCTGGTCTAGTGATGTAACAAGTATGAACATTTATTTTTTGTCTGATTCTTTCCAAGAGTACATTGCAGGTATTTTGACAAAAACTCAGATTTTTCACCTTCTAACCAAAATCCAAAAAAAAAAAACAAAAAACAAAACAAAAAAAAACCCTTTAGGTGGATATAGTGGTATGTGCCTTTAATCCCAGCAGATCTTGAGAGGTAGAGACAAGCAGACCTCTGTGAGTTCAAAGCCAGCCTGACCTACTTAGAGAGTTTCATGCCAGGCAGAATTATAAAGTAAGACTGTCTCAAAATCAAACAAACAAAAAGGAAACTTTGGGCTGGGATAGAACTCTGACTATAGAAAGCTTGGATGAAGGCCTGTGTTTGGTCTCCAGAAATCTATAAACCAGGCATGGTGTGTAGGGGGATTGTGTTCTGTTCCATTGTAAATAATTGTCCCGCCTACTGGTTTAATAAAAAATGCTGATTGGCCAAAGGCAGACAGGAAGTGTGGGTGGGGCCACCAGTCTAAGAAAACTATGGACACATGTCAGAGCAGAGACAGATGCCACAGATATGCAACAAAGACACAATGATGAGATGGCTGCAAATACAGAGGAAAGAAGCTAAAATTCTTCTCTGAGAAAGGCATCAAGCCTCATGGCTGAACAAAATGGGTTGAGTTCAGATGAAGGAGTTAACAAGTTATATGCCTGGACCCTAGGCCACTCAGGATAAAAAGAAAAAAAAGAAAAAAAAGATGAGGTGAATAACAATCGAATAAAGAAGGCCATGATAACCTCTGGTCTCCATGCATGCACACATATTCACAGACACACCTTTTAAAAATTTGGTAAAGATATTTGCCAATTAAAATATTTCCTTTAATTATGTATAGGGAGAATATTGGAGGAGCTGGAAAGGGGAAAGAATATAATAAAAAAACATTGTATAAAATTATTTTTAAATAATATTAAATACAATTTAAATAACAATATTCAATTTGGAAATACTTATGTCTATTGGCATTGTTACAATTTACTTAGGTAACACAGCAGATAAATAAAAAAGATACTAAAATATTTTATGTATCATTTAATTTTTAAAATTCTTATGACTGGTCTTATAGTTTGAAAAAACCTTTAGATATAATCTAGTTCAAGTTGTTCATTTAATTTCAACATAAGTCCTAGTTACTACACCTAAACATGAACTTCTGAATTACAATTGTAGCTGTGGTTATAAATGAGTTAGGAGTTTTTCATTAAATCTCTGTTGCTAAAGATGATAAAACTTTGCCTTAATGTTTTTTTTTTTCCAAAATCATAAAGTGAGTTACTAGAAAAGCTTATACTTGAACCCAAGAAACCGGTCAAAAATGAGAGCCCTTTCATTACTACCTGCTGCTTCCAATTTATACACACTTCGTACATTATTGTTCTATATTAAATCCATGCCTGCAATTTTAGTTTCAAGCTTTTTGGCAAGTAGAGGAAATCTCATTCACTATTGGTAGGAATCCAAATTGCTATAAACACTTTGGGGAACAATTTGGTGATATTTACTGAAATTCAACATATGACTCAGAAATTCTACTCTTAAGTATAATACAGTACAATTTACATCTATATTCACTAGTCAGTTTTTACATGAATGATCTTTGCGTAGTTTTACTGTGGTCCCAAACAGGAAGCCCTTTAAAATATTTATAAATAATGGGGTAAAAAATAAAGCATAGCACATTTCCATAACAAAAATAGTCATATCATTAATGCTTTACAACTTCATGCAAAAATATGAATGCATCACACAAACAGTGTGAAAAAAACTTAGTCAACTCAGACATATGTATATATATATGTATATATATATATATATATATATATATTCATTCATTCACCAGAAAAAAAATCACTCTTGGTAAGTTGTGAAGAAAAGAGACATGAACAAACTCTTAAAATTAGAATAATACCCTCTTTGCTTAGATACCAATGTCTCTTACTTGTTAAGCTTGTTAAAGTCTAATGAATTATATACTTATAATTTATGTACATTATGCTATGTTAAAATGTTAAAGATACATGAACCACTTTTTACATTTAAATAAAAAATTTACACAATGAGATTTGTCAGACCCAAAATCGATCCATTTCATTGAACTATATATAACTGTTTATAATCATTCTATAACCACATAAGAATTTAAGTACACATAATTGTTTTTTATTTATTTTTATTTTATATGCATAAGATTTTCCTGTGTGCTTATCTGTGTGAAGGTGTCAAAACTCCTTGATCTGGAGGTAAACACAGTGATGAGCTGCCATGTGGGTGTTAGAAATTGAACCTGGTTCCTCTGGAAGAGCACTTAACCACTTAACCTCTTAACCACTGAGCCATCTCTCCAGCCTCAGAATTTTTGTTTGTTTGTTGTTTTGGTTTTGGTTTTTGAAGACAGAGTTTCTATATGTGTAACAGTACAAGCTGTCCTGGAACTCTCTTTGTAGACCAAGCTGGCTTGGAATTCACAGAGCTGCCTGCTTTTGTCTCAGATGTGTGGGATTAAAGGCATGAGCCTTCACACCCAGCCAAAATAACCTTCAAAAATTCTAAAGCTTCAAAAAAAAAAAAAAAAAAAGCTTCAAAAATTCTAAAGCTGCAACTAGGAAAATAGTTAGCTTTATATTCTCTTTTGGGATGTATGTGTCTTACAACTCATTTTTATGAAATGAAATGATACAATCACTTTCTAAAATGATATAAGATAAATAATTATTCATTAATATTTATTAAATGCAATATATAATGTAAAGTGACATCCCAATAGTGGCAGATAAATGAGAGAAATATTATTCAGATTATCATAGAGAATATATGGTCAAGGATTCACAACTAATAATTCTCTTTTATAAAAAGATACTATTTGCCCTATCATATGACTAATTTTTTCAACTTAATAGCATTTCAAAAAAATGCTGTAAGTTGTAGTTCTATTCTTTTTCTACACATTCATCTCACAATATTTGTTAAATATTATATACCAAGGATGAATGAGCAAGAGGCAAGAGTGTGGTAGAAGAATGAAAGAGGCAGTAAGAGAAATTATTTAATGGGATGCAGTATCCTTGTTTGCAATAAACTTAAATTCATTGGTGTAAATGATGTGAGTCCTCTTGCAGCTTTAACATCCAGTTTCCATTTTTTCACTGCAGCATTTTTCAAAATGACTTAAATGGGGTTCTAGTTGGTTAGATGCAATTGGAGGAGACAGATAAATCTATCATGGCCAAATGATTTTCAGAACTGCTGAACTCAAAATGAAACAAATGATCATTGTCTGCATTGAGACACTTCTCGAATTCTCTGGTATACTAATGTGAAATGAAATGTCAAGTGAGATTAAAATTTGTGACATTTTTCAAAATAATCTGATTTGTTGATTTTTGACAATAAATGAAAAATATGTCCTAAATATATCTTTGGGACAAAGCAGGAAGAATAAGAGTAATCTACATGAAGTTTATCTAAAAAGTTAAGATTTTTTTATTAAAAATTTTTGAGGGGCAATCATATGTAGAGAAATTATTTTTACAAATCTTCCAACACAGAATTAGAGTCTTCTTACAATTATATATGTATATGTGGCAATATATTGATATATCTCTTTTCAAATTCATATGTATATATAATAATTTCTAAGAAATCAGTTATATTACCTGCAACTCACAGATATATATCACATTTATAAAAAAATAGTATTATATTGATTTGAATGCCATTTACAATTTATCCTTCTGATGATTTTCAGAACTGCTGAACTCAAAATGAAACAAATGATCATTGTCAAAATTAAATAGTAATTTTCTTATAATTTCTGAAACTACTATTGAAATTATCACCCTAAATACTGACTAAAATAAATCTACCAAAGTCTTGTGTGTGGTGTGTGTGTGTGTGTGTGTGTGTGTGTGTGTGTGTGTGTGTGTGTTTTAAAGAATGCCTGGCAGTTTTTTATTTATGTGAAAGGAAACTTGAAGAACTATCTTAGCTTGTTTTCACAAAGTTTAGAAGTCATGTTATTATGGGTGTTGTATATATCTACTTTATATAGCATGTTGTCAGGCAGTTGTGGTAAGGAGGGTTTTTGTCTAATGTACAAATTTTTTTTTTTAAAGAAAGTAAATTTGCCTGGACCGGGTGCTGTCTGCAGAGCATGCACCCACGCAATCTGTAGCAGACAGAGATAAGCTCTGACTGCCACAGTCCCCCCAGCTGCTGCTGAGGAAATTTGCAAGGCTACCCACCTCCAACTGAGCAATCAGATAAGGACTGGAGACCCTGAAGGACAGACTCAGACCCCGCCCAGAGGTGAGGAGTGGTCAGCTGTATCCTGAGCGCCTGTATCCCTGCCAGAGAAAGTTGAGCTCCAGTCCATTCGGTTCAGGTTCTGGGATAGGCTGCTGTCTGCAGAGCATGCACACACACACTTTGTAGCAGACGGAGATAAGCTCTGACTGCCACAGTCCCCCCAGCTGCTACTGAGGAAATTTGCACGGCTGCCATTCCACCCCCAATTGGTAAAACAGAAAGATTGAAGACTTGAAATTCATTCCCCTGCCCAGCGAAGAGGTAGAGATTGAGCAGAACTTTTCCTCAGAGGTGACAGGAGACACAAAAGCCCGCGTGCCACAACTGACCAGGGGCCACCTAATCGTGAACCACTAAAGCCATGGGCAGATGCCAGTGCAAAAATATATATAATAATATAAAAACAACAAGGTAACTCCAGAAGAAAGTAGCCATCCTACAAATACAAGTCCTGAACAGAGCAATGAATAGGAAATAGAAGGAAGCAGCACCAAAAATTCCTTTATGATGATCATCGAGCTCTCAAAGAAGATATGAAAAATAGCCTTAAAGAAATAGAAGAAAATATAAACAAAAAATTGGAAGAGATGAACAAATTTATGAAAGAAACATGCCAGGAAGTAAAAGCTGAAATAGAAGCAATAAAAAAGACACAAATTGAGGCAAAGATGGAAATAGAAAACCTGAAGAAAAAAGCTGGAACTACAGATACAAGCATAACAAACAGAGTTCAAGAGATGAAAGATAGAATCTCTGACGTGGAAGACTCAGTAGCTCAAATAGATATATCAGTCAAAGAAAATAGTAAAACTAAAAAAGCCATAACTCAAAATGTTCAGGAAATCTGGGACACCATGAAAAGACCTAATCTGAGAATAATAGCAATAGAAGAAGGAGAAGAATACCAGCTCAAAGGCACAGATAATGTTTTCAACAAAATCATAGAAGAAAACTTCCCTAACATGGAGAATGAAATGCCTATAAAGATACAAGAAGCTTACAGAACACCAAATAGATATGACCCCCCCCCAAAGTCTGCTCACCACATAATAATCAAGGCACAAAACATACAGAACAAAGAAAAAATTTTAAGAACTGTAAAAGAAAAGGACCAACTTACATATAAAGGCAGACCCATCAGAATAACACGTGACTATTCAATGGAAACGATGAAAGCTACAAGGGCTTGGTTAGAAGTTATACAGACACTAAAAAAGCATGGCTGCCAAACTAGAATACTATACTCTAAAAAGTTAACAATCACTATAGATGGAGTAAACAAGATATTTCATGACAAAGTCAGACTGAAAGAATATCTATCTACCAATCCTGCACTACAGAGAGTATTAGAGGGAAAACTCCAACCTAAGGACCCCAGATACACCCATGAAACCATAAACAATCAAAAATTCCACAGAAGAATGCTCCAGAGAAAGGAAATACAAACAAGTTACCACCAAAAATGGCAGGAAATATGAATCAATGATCACTAGTTTTCCTTAATATCAATGGACTCAACTCTCCTATAAAATGTCACACACTAACAAGATGGATACAACAACAGAAGCCATCCTTCTGCTGCCTACAAGAAACACACCTCAACCAGAAGAACAGACACAGGCTTAAAATAAGGGGCTGGGAAAAGATTTTCCAGTCAAATGGTCCTAAGAAACAAGTCGGGGTTGCAATCCTAATACCTAACAAAGTAGACTTTAAGCTAAAAGCAATTAAAAGGGACCAAGATGATCACTACTTATTCATCACAGGAAAAATGGGTCAAGAGGAGATTTGAGTCCTGAATATTTATGCCCCTAATATTAGGGCACATACTTATATAAAAGAAACACTGCTAAATTTTGAATCTCACATCAATTCTTACACCCTGATATTGGGAGACTTCAATACCCCACTTTCAACACTGGATAGGTTAGCCAGACAGAGACTCAACAGAGAAATAAGGAGTTTAAAAGAGGTTATGATACAATTGAATTTAATAGATATCTACAGAAGCTTCCACCCAAACGCAAAGGAATATACATATTTCTCAGCTCCTCATGGAACTTTCTCCAAAATTGACCACATAATTGTTCATAAAGAAAATATCAACAGATACAAAAAAATGGAAATAATCCCTTGTAACATATAAGACGACAAGGGCCTAAAGTTAGAGTTTAACAACATCAAAAATCAAAGAAAGCCTACCAACTCATGGAAACTAAACATCACTCAGGTGAACCATCTCTGGGTCAAGGAAGAAATTAAGGAAGAAATCAAAGTCTTCCTAGAATTCAATGAAAATGAATCCACAACGTATCCAAACTTGTGGGACACAATGAAAGCAGTCTTAAGAGGAAAAATCATAGGGCTAGATGCCTACATGAGAAACCTAGAGAAATTCCACACTAGAGACCTAACAGCTCAGCTGAAATCCTAAGAACAATTAGAAGCGAACTCACCTAGAAAGAGTAGATGGCAGGAAATAATCAAACTTAGAGCTGAAATCAATACAATTGAAACAAAAAGAATAATACAAACAATCAATGAATCTAAGAGTTGGTTCTTTGAGAAAGTTAATAAGATAGATAAGCCCTTAGCCAAACTAATCAAAAAACAGAGAGAGTGTTCAAATCAACAAAATCAGAAATGAAAAGGGGGATATAACAACAGACTCCCAGGAAAGACAGAGAATCATCATATCATATTTTGAAAATCTGTATTCCACAAAAATGGAAAACTTAGAAGAAATGGACAGCTTTCTGGACAGGTACCACCTACCAAATTAAATGAAGATCAGATTAATTACCTACACAGGCCTATAACCCTTAAGGAAATTGAAGCTGTCATTAAAAACCTCCCCAAAAATAAAAGCACTGGTCCAGATGGTTTTAGTGCTGAATTCTACCAGACATTCAAAGAAGAATTACTACCGTTACTCCTCAAACTATTTCACACAGTAGAAACTGAAGGAATATTGCCAAATTCCTTTTATGAGGCCACAATTACCCTAATTCCCAAGCAACTCAAAGACACAATAAAGAAGGAGAATTACAGACCAATTTCCCTCACGAATATTGATGCAAAAATTCTCAACAAAATTTTGGCAAATTGTATACTACAATGTATAAAAAATATCCACCACGGCCAAGTAGGCTTCATCCCAGAAATGCAGGGCTGATTTAACATAAGAAAAACTGTAAATCAAAAAAACAAACGAAAGCAAAACCACAAGATCATATCCTTAGATGCTAAAAAAGCCTTTGACAAAATCCAACACCCCTTTATGATTAAAGCCCTGGAGAGATCAGGAATACAGGGAGAATACCTAAATATAATAAACGTGATTTACAAGAAGCCAACAGCCAGTATCAAAATTAATGGAGAAAAACTCAAAGCAATCCCACAAAAATCAGGAACTAGAAAAGGATATCCTCTCTCCCCGTATCTATTCAGTACAGTTCTCGAAATTTTAGCTAAAACAATAATGGACCAAAAAGAGATTAAGGGGATACGAATTGGAAAAGAAGAAGTGAAACTATCTCTATTTGCAGATGACATGATTGTATATATAAGTGACCCACAAAATTCTTCCAAGGAACTGCTACGGCTGATAAACACCTTCAACAATGTAGCAGGATACAAGATTAACTCAAGCAAATCAGTAGCCTTTCTATACACTAGAGATAGAAGAGCTGAAAAAGGAATAAGGGAAAAATTACCTTTCATAATAGCTGCAAATAGTATTAAATACCTTGGAGTAACTATCACCAAAGAAGTAACAGACCTATTTGACAAAAGTTTTAAATCATTGAAGAAAGAAATTGTAGAGGATATCAGAAAATGGAAAGCTCTCCCATTTTCCTGGATTGGTAGGATCAACATAGTAAAAATGGCAATTCTATCAATGGCAATCTACAGATTCAATGCACTGCCCATCAAAATCCCAACACAATATATTTTGGACCTTGAAAGAACAATACTCAATTTCATTTGGAATAATGGGAAAGCCAGGATTGCCAAAACAATTTTACTCAACAAAAGAACCTCAGGAGGTATCACCATCCCTGACTTCAAGCTATACTATAGAGCTACAGTAATAAAAACAGCCTGGTACTGGCATAAAAACAGACTTGTGGACCAATGGAATAGAATTGAGGATCCAGACATTAACCCAAAAACCTGTGAACACCTGATTTTTGA